>PYAF01003635.1:43115-126916 GCA_007407185.1 Glycine tomentella
GTATCACCACGGTCTGTGTGGTGTGGACATTGATGTATATATATTGTACAGAACTTTGATAATATGTATGTGATACCTTCCCTGAGTACCCGTGTATGTTTATTTTGTTGTTGCTCTGCCTAAAGATCTGTTATCTGTCTTATTATGTTGATTTTGATAAACTGGATCAGCAGGGGCGTGATTTTATGGTTCTGTTATGCGATTCCATACATAATGTATCAAGAAAACGATCCTGTGTTTCCGCTGAACTGTATATTTGCTATTTCATACGCTAATCTGATATTATTAATGATAACACGTCGGAGGCCTACGGGGTGTTACAACACATGTGTGTGATACAAGAAGGATATGATAGAAGCTAAGGGATCCAAGTGGCAAGATTAGAAGTGCTTAGAATAGATTTAGTCATGATTAGTTAACTTAAAAGAAACAAATTTCAATAACATAAAGGGATCTAGCCATGTGAAATATTTGATAAAGACATAAAACTTTAGGTGAATGACCAAAGGAAATTAATAGGTAATGACAATCATGCCTTCTATGAATAAAACAAAAAGAACAAACCTCTTAAGGAAGCTGTCCACGTGCATCTTAGAAATTAATGAAGGAATATTAGCCTTTTGATTAGAAGAAGACTAGGAGACAAGTGGCAAACTAATGAAAGGTGTAGATCTAGTCTTGGAGAAAAAATAACATGTGTGTGTACGCGAGACAATTGGTGAAGCTAAGGTATTATGTAAGAAAACAAAAGAAGACCAGCCTCCTTAGCAAGCTTCCACGTGCATCATAGCATTTAATGAAGGAATATTGCATGATTACATGACATGAAGACTTAGTTGAACTAGAACTAAACTGAGGTTTAATTGGACTGCCATCCTAACCAATTTTGCTTCTATAAATACCTCCTAGGATAAGAAAAACTGCACGTTGCCAAGCTTCCTTTCTCTCAACCTCACAACAAATTCTCTCATTTTCTCTCTTCACTCAAACAAAGCTCTCATCTCCTTCACTAAACCATGTCAACCACATTTTTTGTTCTAGCTATCTTCACTTAGTTCCTCTAGATCTAGCTTCTAAGTAAGTTGTTCTTGGAGAAAGGTTGTAGCTTGAAGAACTTGGAGGTATGTTCCAGCCAAAAAGCAAGGAGATCTATTGATTCAAACTCAAGTTAAGAATAAAGTGCCAAGGAAGCTCAAGGTAGGTGAAGGTTTAGATTTATTTATCACTTGATTCTTGAGATTATTCGAATGGTTTTGAGATGAATTTTAGACCGTCTTTAAAATTTTATATCTTCCTCTGTACTTAACCAAACAAGGTGTTTGACTACTCATTTTAAAGATTAGGATGTCCTCTAGGTTTTCCTAAAATATGGGACCAAACTGAGCAATGAATTGTGTCCAAAATTTATTTAAACCCAAGCTATCCAAAATTGTGCATACTCAAAACAGCCACTGCCACCCATTTTACAGAATTTATCTCTCTCATTTCTTACTCAAATAAGGTGTATTATATATGGATTAAAGATCTAGATGTTAACTATAACATATAAAAAATTCAGCTAAATTTAGATTGTGTACTGCTTATAGTCACGAAAACACTAATAGATGTCAGTGTAGAATTTTGAGCTTACTGGCAGCCTTGGAGTGTTGTTATTAAAATCCTATAGCTAGAGTTTTAGAACTCCAATTGAAGCATGTGATACCTTGTTAGAAATCTTGGGAAGTCTAGTTTAACATAATAAAAGATGGGAATTTAATGACTTGTAGATTAGCACAGGTTATAGGAAGAACCGAATCTTATGTTGTGAGAAATCTTGTTGTTATAATGTTCTTGTAAAGAGTTTTTGTATGAAGATGAATTCTTGATGTTTTGTGGCATAATTGCATGACATGAGTTATGTAGCTTTGCATGTCTTTGAACATGTCATGTGCATTAAGAAAGATAAAAAGATAAGACCTGAAGGGTGATATAGTTAAGTTAAGCACGATCCTGATGGTGTCCAAAGGGTGATACGATTAAGCCGAGCACGACCCTAAGGGAAAGACTACAGAAAGATAATACCTGAAGGGTGATACAGTTAAGCTGAGCACGACCCTGATGGTATCCAATGGGTGATACAGTTAAGCGAAGCATGACCCTGCGGGAAAGACATACTGACCCAAGGGTGATACAGTTAAGCTGAGCATGGCCCTATGGGACCCCAAAGGGTGATACAGTTGAGCTAAGCACGACCCTGCGGAAGGAACCTAAATCTAGTAATGAGCTCATTATCTAGTTTAGGGTATTAAAGAAGATAAGCTATGCATTGTCATGATTGAAAATGATGATTGCATTAATGATGAAGTATGAGATTATTTTTAAGTGTTTGTGAATAAAATGAAACTCCTTCGGGGGTTATATTTTATGAAATTAAAATCAATTATAATTGTTCACATGTTTTCTTAATAAATCGAAGTAGCTGGAATGATGACAATGACACTGTATATAAGTCAGTTCTTCACCTACTGGGAATTCTTTGAAATTCTCACTGTTTTAGTGTGTTCCCGTGTCATTCTAGATAGGTAAATCGGGAGGAGCAGCTACAAAATGGGGACAAACTGGAATATTTCTTTTAATGTTGCAAATTTTTAGTGTTTTCCTATATGCTTTGTAGTATATGGACATTAATATTATTGCATGACATATTATTTACAAGTTATTACTAAGTTTGTAATTTATTAAAGAGACCAAAAAGACTCCAGATGTAACATCCTCAAAATTTTATTCACAGTTATAATTAATTTGTGGACATGTGCTGATACTTGGATGTAAACATATTTAAAGAGAAATGACTATATCACTCTTTCCTTAAATCAGAAATTACAGAAATGCCCTTGAAGTAAAAATGACGATAATGCCCCTAGATATTTTAGTGAGATATTTTAAGGTGGAAATTACATAAATGCCCTTGGATATTTTGGAAATGACAAGAATACCCTTAGATATTTTAGCTAGATATTTTACAGTGGAAATGACAATTATGCCCCTAGGATGAATGATGAAATTACCATAATGCCCTTCAGGCCAAAAATGACCAGATATCCTTAGAGATTTTGTGAAAACCTTATGAAATCACAACGTACTCTTAGCTGGCAGAGTATCAAAATATTTTATGACAGAAAACTCTAGAATAGGATTGCTATGATTTTTATAAGATAACAACTTCGAGACTTTATTCAAGAGAATTCAAGTATCAGAAAAATGTGAAAAAATGATAAATAGAATCTATGGAATTTTTTCTTAATTGTAGGAAGTATAGACCTATTTAATAAAATGGTTTAGTAATTTTGATGGTCAGAAGAGGTATGGACCAGTCAGAATTAAGATAAAAGCAGTCTGGTATGTAAGGTTTATGCAATACTCTGTATAGACTGCTTGTGAGTAATTTAAACCATCATTGAGATCAATTTCTGGGAATCTCTAAAATTCTATCATTCAATATTATCTTTAGGTAGAAGAGTTCAAATCAAACTTGACTTTTTTTTTAAGAAAATGCCATGTGTAAAGCCTTATTTGAAACTAGATTTTTCTTCATCATCAAAAATGACAACATGTAGCATGAAAGGAAGAAAAATTTGTCTTCCTCCCCTTTAGATTGATGAATCACGTGAAACATGGTGTAGAAGGAAGGAGAAAGTTCTTGAATAGCCACTTGGAAAGACAAGCCATAGGATGAATACAAGTGGAAGGACACTTGTACGGCATGGATACAAGTAACATGAAAATGAAGCAAAGATCTCTCTCCATTTATCTAGTCTTCACGTGAACCATGTAGAAGATAGGATAATCTTCATGAAAGTGGACAAGTGGTAGGAGAAACTTCAAGAAATGCCAAGTAAGTGGACACTAGGAAAGGGAGGCTTATGATGAAGACAAGTGTAATGACACTTGTAAGCAACATAATGAATCTTGAAGATTTTTCTTAATAAAGTAAAAGAATCATAATGAACTTAGTTAGAATCTAATGGAATGAGAAGTAATTAAGTTAGAATAGGACTAAATGAAGGAAATTAAGTTAGGATGAAACTAAATGAAGGTAATTAAGTTAGGAAGGGCAAAAATATCCTTGAATATTAAATTATTTTCTAAACACTATATAAAGGGAGGGGGGGACCTTAAGTGCAAGCCATTCTCAAGGCACTTCCTATACCTCATTCACGTGAATCTCTCCCCCTCACACCACCTTCATTTCATTTCATCTTTTCTTTTAAAGCTTGAATCAAGTAAGAAAAGAAAACCCACCATCTTGAAGAAATTTCGTGTAAGGCTAAGCAACCTTATGAAGAGTTTTGACAAGCTTAGAAGAAGGATATCAAGGTTTCATCTCTTAGAGGATTTTTCCAAGGAAGGAAGCCATTATTCCATTCCATTTTCAAGACTCAAACTCACTTGAGGTAGGCTAAGCTTAAATCTCTAGTTAATCAATTGTTTAGAATAATTCATATGCTTTATTAGGTAGATTTATGGTTATCATTTAGGCTTGAATTTCATGTCATTTGAAGATTATTCTTTGATGAGAATATGTTGATTTAAGCCATAAAGATAGGTGATGATTTATAAGTATAAATATTAGTGATATATGGAAGCTCATTTGATGATCTTTTGAAGACGATTTTGATGGTATTTGGGCTGTTTGTTTATATTTTATGGAAATGTTTTGAATTGATTTTTAGAAGTAGAAGGTTGAATGGTATGTAGTTAAATGGTTCAAATGCTTGAGTGATTAGATTTGAGGATGAAGTAGTAAGGTGGTAGGTGAAAGGAGATTAAGATGCATGCTAGGTTTTAATCTTTTCTTGTGAAGGTTTAAAGGAATTAGAAATTATTTGAAAAGATATATTGTAGTTTATTAGTTAGATTACTAACATGATTTATCTGTAGCCTGAGGATATTCAATTATCATGCCTAAGTTGGTATGATTTTTACTTGAACAAGGTATAATTGTTTAAACTATACTTTTGGATACGTATGATGTTATGATAAAAATATTTTTCCATAAGGTGATATGTATTTTGCTTATGGATTTTATTATGGATGGATATTGATGTGATGATAGGTTGATTCATGTTTTCAAGTCCAGTACGAGATTTTGTGAAACATAATCTAATACTACATATAGTACGATATGTAGTACCCAGGTGCAAATATATGGCATAATCCATGCATGTTTGCGTAAGACGATCGCAGCGTCTACATTCAGTACGAGATGTAGCTACATACAATACGATATGTAGAGGCCATTTGCACCCTGGGATAGTTCATTTCATGCATTCATATAGTTTGCATAATTTTATAGATTTTGTTTGAATATATTAATGATTTACTAACATATTAACGTGTTCAGTGACAGCTTTGCCTACTAAGAAATTGTTATTTCTCACTAGGTTTGTTTCATTTTTTTTTAGATGGCAACCATGGACGATTTCCTTGATGCCCGGAATTAGTGAAGGAAGTTATGAATTAGGCTGGAATATGGAAAATACTGTATCTGTATAATAAAGACTTTTTGTAATCAAAAACTATGGTTATGTATAATATATCAGTTTTAAATCTTTTGTAAATTTTACGTTTTAGAATTTTTACTAATATACGATTCTTAGAAATTTCACCCTCGTAATAATAATAATAATAATAATAATAAAAATCAGCATAAAATTTAGGTCGTTACACCAGAGACTCTGTATTATCGTAATTTTCATAACACAAATAAATTTCTAATATTGAGATAAGATTTTCTCAATCGATTTTGGTTAAAAATTATAGGTTAGAAAATTTAACATCTTCTAGTTACTTATTATGACTTAGGCATAGTATAGAAATTGGAAGGGTGTTACACTAGCTTTACGTTCTCCTATACTAATTGTAATGCCCTAAAATTTCGATAACTAAAAATAAATGTTTGATGTATTTCATGTGTTATTTGACTATTTTATTAGTTTAGATTAGTTGAAATGTTATGTGAATTATCCATGTAAAATTGTTTAGTGTGGATGTTAAGTTATGTGGAGTTTGTTTGAGTTGTATTGAAATTGTGTGATTTCGAGTTTGACCCAAAACCTGTTTTAGTAAAATAACAATTCGGGATTGGTTAACCGTTCGATAGGTGGGTTCCTAACCCACATATGCAAAGTTTGACCGTTGGGATTTGAGAAATAACTTCTGAGGCATGAGATATTGATTTTTCACAATAGCAGTGAAATTTCAAAGTTGAGTCAGCTCGTGCAGGCGAGCCAAAATGCCTGCCAAAATTAGCCTGGGAGAGTAAAGGCGGCTATAAATTCGCAAAGGAGTGTCAAAACTCAAAAAAATGGCCTTCTTCTTCCCCAAAACAGCCACCCAACCCCTCCCCCTTCTCCTCCACCAGCCACAGCCACTGGTGACTACCACGAGCCACCGCTGCTTGTCGTTAGACCACCGGACGAAGAGGAATACTTTAATCAGAGCGGAATCTTTACTCGAGGATTCGGTAGAGAACGGAGCCTCCAATCCTCCTTTCTTGGTTTCTTTGAGGTAACCATGGTTTCCTTGTCTTCTCTTAGCTAGTTTGAAGTCTCTCTTGATATCTCGTGTGATTTAGATACCGTTATTGGGTGTTTTTACACTTCCTTTGAAAAACCTTTGAAAATGAGACATTGTAAAAGTTTCCTTTTTATAATATTGATGTCATTTTTGTGACCTTCTTTGAGCTCCGGTAACATTGGTGTGATCGAAATTTCAAAATGATGTCCCTTTTGATGAGGACTTTCAAAACACCATTTTAGCCCCTTTTTAAATTTGAGTGAATATTTGACCCCAAATGTTAATGTTTTCGATTTGGTATATAGAGCTCTACGTTTGGACCAAAGCACGTGAACTTGAGAGATCTCAAAACGACCTATTAGGAGCTTTCAGAGGGAGATAGATAGGTGAGGGGAGTTTATTGTTTGTTTATAGCTTTTGATATCATAGTTGGGGGTCAGGGAACCCAATTTTGGAGATATCTGTATGTTCCTGTTGTGTGCTGGTTTTCAAGAAATACTATGTTTTAAACTAATGGGATGCAATATATTTATTATTGATGTATGTTTGTTCCTGTTGTGTGCTCGTTTTCAAGAAAACTGTGTTTTTAACTAATGGGATGCGATGAATTTGCTTATTGATGGATAAAACTGTGAATGATGTTGTTGTTTTAATAATTGGATTTTTAGGGAAAATCTTAATTACAGAGGTGATTCTGTCCAAAATTTTATAATGTGTTTTCCTATTTAATTCTTTACTAAATTTTTAAATGGGCATAAGAGTTTATTTTCTATATTGGCATCCTCCTCTTTAATTTAGAATTTTCCTAAAATACCAATCTTGTGGTAATATGGATTATTAATGAATGAGATAATATTGATGATTATGATGATGATGTTGAAATGGGATAATGTGATTGGGTTGATGATGTTGAAATGAGATAATGTTGATGTGGTTGATGATGTTGAATATTGATGTTTATGATGATGATATTGAAACAAAATGAGATTGATGTTGACAATGACATTGATGAAAGATGAGGTTGATGTTGACAATGTCATTTTATGTTGTGGATACACATGGGGCTGCATGACTAGATATCCCTGCGGGGAAGGATTTACGAATTTTAAGCATCCCTAGAGAGAGAAAGGGATTGTTTAAAATTTCGATCCCTATCCATGGTCAGTGCATTGATGGTGCCCATGGTTGTATGTTGTGTATGTATGTGGGGGTGCATGACTGGATATCCTTGTGAGGAAGGGTTTACGCATTTTAAGCATCCTAAGAGAGAAAAATGGATTGTTTAAAATTCTGGTCCCTATCCATGATTAGTGCATTGATGGTGTCTATGTTCCATACTTCATAATTGCATGGATGGAAATAGAATGGTAGCAGTAAGTACCGGGAGTACTAGGTGACATATCACTCTGTTTGGAACTCCCTTGAGACTCAAGGCTGATCACCATGGGGGGAGCGACCAATACACGACAGGGTGACCTCGACGAACTACTGCATCATTTTCCTAAGAGTGGCTATTTCCATGAGGATGGTACCACATTGCATTCTGAGAGTTGAGTCAGGTGCATGCATCATTCTAAGCATAGTTGATTTGAATTGTGAAAAGGTGGATGACTAGTTGTTGAGTGTGTGTGAACTAATTGAATTTGGGAATGATTGGAGTTGTTGTTGTTCTCTTTTTAATTACTGTTATCTAGTACTTGCAATTTCGTACTGTGTGGTTGTTACCTGCGATGATCGCGAACCTTTGTTCGTGGGAGCAAATGAGCAGCAGTAGGTGACCTTGGAGGGAGATTCTTTTTGTTGGAGCCGCCAACCCGACATGATGACGTTGGAATTCCTTTTTGGAAAGAGTTGTATTTTGTTAATCAACTCTTTATTAGTTGATTCCCTCATTCCTTTTTGTTGGACATGATAATTCCAGGTATAAATACACGTAAAAACTAAACTAAGTTTTGACATGTGAATGATATGTACTAGTTTAGAATATACATGCATATGTATTCAATTATGTATTTATTCTCTGTATGATAAGTGTGTTATTGGGAAAAATTTACTACCAATTTTCATAATCAAATTAATGGATTTTTCATTAAAATTTGAAAGTGCATGATTAGAGCTAGTGATATCGTAGTGACAAGGAGGGTCGTTACACTAATCTTTCTTACAATAGCATTTTCTCATTCTCACTTTTGAATTTGAACAATAGATTTAAAATTATATGTTGATTTTCTTATTCTTTTTAAATACTACAATTATTTCATGATAAATCTAATGACATGTTTAAATGAGGTGCAATAAATAAGCATATTAGAAGGGAGTAGTGAGGGTGGAAAATTGGTTGGAGGGTTATCGAATTATGTGAATGACAAAATTAAGGGTGACAATCATGAAAATTGTGTCATGTAGGTGATGGACATAGTCAGCATAAGAAAAACATGGTTAGTCTTACATATAAGACACGGGGAGTATATTTGTCATTTTTTTTATTCCAAAAGAATAAGAGAAATATATATAACATATATATCTTGACGAATATTAAAGAGAGAAGATGATATGTGTGATGAGAGAAAAGAAAGTTAGGTAACCAATAGAAAAATAAAGAAAAAATCTAACAAAATCTCAAGGATTTGAGTGAGATTGTTTGATAGATGTTTTATACTAAAAAAATCTAATGAAATTCATCGAAATCATTCTTAAAAAATAATCCATCAAAATTTGTATATTTTTTAATAGCAAAATAATTTTTTTGAGTTATAAAAGATCTTACTTGAATACTACCAAATTTTATTGTCTTCCTTAAAAAATCTTAAAAGTCTTAATTAAATGCCACAAGACTTTTTATAAAAGAAAAAATTTAAAATCCTTTGAAATCCTAATCAAATACACCATCCTAAGTTAGAACTAGTTTTAACTTAGAAACACACGAGATTTCAAAGTTTGAATTTTTTAAAGAACTTAAATTTATTAGAAAAAGTGTTGCAAATTTTGATAAAACATAAATATAAATCTCACTCAAAAGAAAATTAAAGTTGTTATTCTCACTTCCATGTATGTTATTCCTACACTCTTTTAATGGAAATGTTTTTTCTTGCATGAAATATATTAAGAAATCATATTTTTGTTGTACTATAAAAACTTGCAATGATAAAATTAATAATCATATTTCTCAATCAATGAATTCAGCACTATATCTTTTAAATTTAAAAAACCTAAATTCAAGACATTAACTTGGGTACGAGAGAAGAAAAAACTTAACTTATTACTGTATTGTTAATAGATTAAGAATTTATTTTTGATTTAAATATGTTTTTAATCCATCAAATTTAAGATATATTTTTTTAGTTCCTCAAATTAAAAGATTTTTTTTAATCCCTCAAATTTGATAAATGTTTTTTAGTCAGTCCAAGTGTGAAATAGGGAGTACTGAATTTGTAATTCGTGACAACTTTTGACTACTATAATTTGATTATGATAAACAAAAGCCACCACAAATTGCATCTTTAATATTTTCCGTTTGACACACACTAATAACTTATGTAAATGGATTAAAAAAAAATTAATGATTTCGGAGGATTATAAAAAACAACTTTTAATTTGAAAGATTAAAATAAGTAGACCTCTATATTTGGAAGACTAAAAATATATTTACCTTCATTTTTGGTATCTAATCCACTCATTTGTATTGTACCCTCCTACTTAAAGTGGTCCAAATCTTAGTCTCTTATGAAGTGCTTAATCGAAGTGTAGATCAGGCAAACTTATCAGAAAGCTCTGAAAGAAGCTCATAAAGCAATAGCTTAGAATTACGAAGGTGGATTGACGAACTAATGCAAATGAATACTAAGTATTCAACTTCCAATATTAAAATGACACCCATCATGTTCACACAATCGTGACAGTAAATGGTCTGAGATGTTCAAGTGACATTGGACATAGCCACTACAGACCACTGTAAACTTTTTAGAGAAGATGAATTAAATAAATATAAGATATCAAGCGAAAGATTTAAAAAGGGGGTTTATTTGAAAATATATACAAGTTATTTTGCACCTATAGATTCTGCTTTGTTTACAGAGAGATTGAACCTTGCCTGCCTTAGTTTTCTTCAGCATCATATTTCCAGCCTGAATATAAAGAACAAGAATCCATTTAACCTCAGAGGCCGCTCTGCCAACTTTAACAATCAACTTAGCATTGTTGGATGCCCTGTCTGGAGCATTCTCTTGATCATGTCCATCCCAAACGCAGAATCTGATGAACTGCTCATTGACATCACAGGGTTAACTCAGCAGCTTCAGCAAAATTTTAAAACGGAGAAGTAACTAAAACTCATCACACAAGATGCCAAGCGTAGTAATCTTCACCCAATATAGATATTCTCAAAATCTAGGCGTATGAAATAATTTATACTATAAAAAGAATTACAAAAATATACTCTCAAATAATAACGTATATTTCGATAATAATTCTAAAAGTTCTTTATTGTGTCATCAAAATGACAAAGCAGATACTGCAGAGACCCTAATAACATTTGACCTGTTGATTTAGCGAATAATTTTGCAGCAACTCAACATTTCAGAACTATTAGTAAATAAGTGACAACAAAATAATATACAGTGAAGATAATGGGAACTACAGTTGCTAATGCCTAGCCTACAATGAAGGATGGGGCAACTCCCCAATGAGTAGGAAATATAAACTATCAAAGTCAAGGCATTCATTCTGCAGGGGTGGGTTATTACATGGAAGCTGTTATTGGGGTTTTGGTTGGTTTTTGTTAGGACTGAGAATGGATGTTCCAAACAGTTACAAGTTTACTATAGTAAGAGGAGGAAAGGGGGAAATTAGTAAAGAGGGTAGTTTGAGGAAAGTGATAATGTTATTAGGCATTGGTGAAATGTGAGATGTGAGGTCTGTTGGTATATATATAGTGTGTTAAGGGAAAGAGAGATTGATATTCATCAAATTTGTAAATTGAGCTTAGGCTCTTTGTGAAGGGGCAACACCCTAGGAGGAGGATTCATTTTCCTAGTTCTTGTACTTTCCTTACCCATCAATAATATTCTTTCTTTTCCACTATCCATAGCATGGACATCACCACAACTTTGTCCTCTGCTAATCTCACCAAGGTTCTAGCCAAAATCATGGATCTAACCAAGCTGGGATCCCCCTGAATGTTGACATTCTGACCTTGGTGCCTAAACATCATGCTTAAAGTACTCCAGTTTATTTTTACTTCACCCAAGGTGGCCAACCAAGCTACTCCCAGTATGATGTCAACCCCGCCTAATTCAAACAGAAAAAATTCTCCATAATTTGAAATCCCCAATCTGTATTTTCAAATTGCTACAATGCCCTTTTATCAGTTTTTGATTTCCATCTTCCAATCTTACCTGATACCGTTGGGTGGGTTCTACTAGTAAACCTAAATCCTGTACCAGTTGGCTGGAGATGAAATTGTGGTTGGCTCCACTGTCAATGAGGACCAGCACCTTTTTATCTTGAACCCTTCCTTGATGCCTCATGGTTTGAGTTTGGGTTAACCCATGAGCAAAGCACATGGACAGGTCCAGCCATTGACACGTTATCTCTTGGCCTTGTTCTTCAACCTCCTTTCTTTCACATTCTTCCTCTTGTTCCATGGTCATTATCTCTCCTATGTCATCAACCTGTTAGTCTTCGGCCAGCAAAAGAATTCTCAAATTCTTTTTGGGACATTGATGACCAGGACCAAAAGGCCCATCGCACCAATAGCATTTACCCTCATCCCTTCTTTTCAAATATTGTGTAGGTTAGATTCTGTGTCCCTCTGTTTCTTTGCCAAGTGTTAGTACCTTCTCCTGGTCTTGACATTGATGTCACTGTTTGGTTCCTTTGGTTCACTCCATTGGTGTTGAGGGTGTTTGATAGAAACTGGACTAGAAAGATAGATGAAAGAGAGAATCTTTATTGAAAAAGAGAGCAATTACAGTAGCTACAAAGTGAATGAGGTTCACCACCCTCCTATTACTTTTTTGTCTCCTCTTCCTAAACTCCCTACACCTATTTATACTTTCCCTCCAATCTAATAACTAATAGTTAGTTGTAACTAACTATTAGTTATCCTAACAGATAACCACTAACAGCTAGATAACCAACTAACCAAGGTTGTTAAAATCGAGATTTTACCTAGGATCGCGAAGGGGGATGGAAGATCAGAAATAGAGGATCGTAAAATCGGATCGAGATCCTACTATGAAACTGTAGAAAGAAAAAAGTGGGTACGGAAAGACTGTAAATAACAACTACCTAAATTAAAACTTAAAAGTCCATTTCAAAAATATAATATGAAACTGCATAAAGAAAAAAAGTGGGTACAGAAAGCAAATTAGACCCAAATGAGTTTAGTTGGATATGAGTAGCATTTTGCGTTTCGGGCTCTGTCACACAGCTCCAATGCAGGGTAACACATGCTGTGTAAGTGTGTCGTGCAGGAGGGGGAGAAGGGGGGGAGAAGGGAGAAGAGAACTGGAACAGTGGAACGAACCTGGGTCGCGCAGGAGGGGGAGGTTGCGGCGTCGTGCAACAGAGGGAAGAGAGAGGGAAAGCACGAGCAGAAGCGGAAAGGGAGAAGAGAACGTACCTGGGTCACGTCGCACAGAAGGCAGAGGTCGCGGCGTCACCAGCAGCGGCGTCAACGTCGACAGAAGCTGTCGGTGAGGATCACCGGGCAGAACGGAGGTGAGTTCCCAGAGGCAGGTCGCAGGTACGATGCATTTTCAGTTTCGAAATCGAACCCTAAGGTTTTATTCCAGCCGCAAAGTAGGATCGGTGAGGATCGGAGATCCCACGATTTTACGGTTAAAATCGCGATCCTACACCGATCTTACTCGTCACGATCACATAGCCGATCCGAATCGTTCCCCGCAGCAAAGATCGTAGGATTGTACGATTTCATGATCCGACGCGCGATTTTAACAACACTGCAACTAACAGCTAACTAACTGACAGTTTACCTTCATAGAGTACACCTGCCTCCATCTTCTGTCTCTATCAATACCCGCCCCCCTTTCAAGAAGGACCTTGTCCCCAAGGTCCAGATGAGGAAACTCAGCCTGCATCTCCTCAGCAATTTCCCAACTATCTTCATGGTGGCATAAATCTTGCCATTTGATGATTATTTCCTGTCTGCCCTCTGCTGAAATCCTATTCTGCATGATTTTCTCTGGTTGAATGGATATGGCATGATCTTTTTCTCTACGGGGTGGCAGCCCAAGGTTCTTGAAAAACCTGCTCAAACTCTGCCAATACCTTCCCTACTAAACCAGGGATTTCTTCTGCCCTTACTTCTCCTTCCACTGCTTTTAATTCCACCAGAAAACCCTGATCAGCTTCCAACAGGCGTTGATTTCCACCAGACGGTGCATTCCCCTTGTTTCTTCCCAGCGAATCGCTCCCGGGGTCGTGGGCTGCAAGTGCTTGCTTCTCCCATGCCGCTGCTAGCCTCTGCAGCATGGCTTCGATGGCACCCAAACGCGATTCTACCGCTTTGCGATTTTCCTCCACTACCCTCTCTATCGCCTCTACACATGCCTCCATTTTCGTGTTTGTTTTTGACCCCATCAACCCTCCACAGCTTCAAGATCGGAGCTCTGATACCAGTAATAGAAACTAGACTAGAAAGAGAGAATCTTTATTTAAAAAGAGAGCAATTACAATAGCTACAAAGTGAATTCGAGGTTCACCACCCTCCTATTACTTTTTTGCCTCCTCTTCCTAAAATCCCTACACTTATTTATACTTTCCCTTCAATCTAATAACTAATAGTTAGTTGTAACTAACTATTAGTTATGCTAACAGATAACCACTAATAGCTAACAGATAACCAACTGACAGTTTACCTTCAAGGTACCTTCCTAGACTACACCTATCTCCATCTTCTGTCTCTATCAGTGTTGTTTCTGCCTGGACTTATTCGTGGAGTGATTCCTCCTCCTCCTTGGAATCGAGAATTGGTTTTATTTCGATTTATGGAACCCCCATAAGTGTGCATTTCCCTCATTATGTCTTCAATGTCTTGAGCAATTTCCATGGCACGGGTCAAACTCTTAAGTGTCATGGGGACGAACTTGGCCCCTAATGTCTCTCTGCAGTCCTGCCAAAAAATACCCCATCAACAGATCTTCCGGTGTGGATGAAGCTTGTGCCACTAGGATTTCGAATTCTTTGATGTAGTCATCAACGCTCGATCCTTGTTTTATTGTTGCTACCCTTTTGTATATAGTGCCACGGCTATTATCCCCAAATCTTTGCAATAGTGATTTGGAGAATTCTTTCCAAGAATGATTCTTGGAATTCTTGTGCCAAAATTGGTACCGGTGCACTACGTTCCCTTCCATGCTAATGAATGCCAATTTGAGTTTCTCCTTTGAATTTGACTTCTTCACTTTGAAGAATTTCTCTGCCCTTGTTATCCAGCCTAATGGGTTGCTGCCTTCAAAATTGGGTAATTCCACCCTTTTTGTCCAAGAACGAGTGGGCATTCTTTCTAGTTTCTTCCTCCTCGTCTGTGCTTTCGCTTTCCATTTCTTCATCCTCGGAATTCTGTTGTTGACAGAACCGTTGTCTCCTTTGTTGGACATGGTATCCTTTTTCTTGTTCGTCATGCACTCCATAATCAATTCTTTGATTTGCTTCATGTCTGGTTTGTTGTTATTTATGCACCCAATGTCATGTTTTAGATTTGTTAGCTTCATCTCGTGTTCGCTGGTCATCTTCTCTAGTGATCCAACACGATTCTCCATTTCAGATTAGAAATTCGGCAGGTCAGACCAAATTGATAAGAACCAAGAGATGATGAGATGAAAAGAAACAATATTATTGATGGGTAAGGAAAGTACAAGAACTAGGAGAATGAATCCTCCTCCAAGGGTTGCCCCTTCAAAAAGAGTCTAAGCTCAATTTACATATTTGATGAATATCAATCTCTCTTTCCCTTGACACACTCTATTTATACCAACAGACCTCACATTTCACCACAGCCTAAAAACATTCTCACTTTCCCCAAACTACCCTTGTTACTAATTCCTTTCCTCCTCTTTCTATAGTGAACTTGTAACTGTCTGGGACATTCATTCTCAGTCCTAACAGTTTTATTGAAGCTGCTGCGATAACGCTTTGCGAGGTGGAGTATTTTGATTTTTTGAATACAGATAATAAAAATCTAAGCAAACAAATTCTCTGAATCTAAAAATCTTGAAAATGCATGCTCAAACCAATCACCCCCTAATTTTCTATAACAGTGATCTCAATCCACATTAAACTATTTACAGTTTGAAATTTTTCATGTCATGCAGAAGAGGTAGCTTGTTTTCAGTAAATTTACATTCTCAAACAATAACTTATGCAATGCCTCTTAAACAATTTATGTTACTTAACACTTATCTGAAAATAGCTTTCATGAACATGTAATTTTTGTTTTCAGCCCTGGTCTCTCTTCTACCAAACACTACAACAAAATTCCTTGTAGTACACATTAAAGTCTGCACTTCTTTCAACAAGCTAGACCCTAGCTATTCAAGTTTTTTCTGTCCCCGCATGATTAGGAGCTAAAATAATAGCCAAAGTAACAGCCAAGCCTTATCTCACTATGCAGGGTTGGCTGTATGGATCATTTGTCACTAGTGTGGTAAAGTCTTTTCAAATAGTTTTCTCTCTCTGTTGGGTGGGGAGGGGGAGGTCTTTTCCTAATTGCTTCCTTTTCTGATTTCATTGGGCTACTAACATGATCAAGCCTTATTGGGTAAGTTTTCATCATCTTTTACTTAATAAGTGCTACTCTAATTTTTTCTCATAGACAACTGTTCCTAACCTAATCCACTAATCTACCTTGGCATTCTCATATCCACTGCACCTTTTTTTTTGCCACCTGACTGGCCAATATAGACTACAACCTGTGTGCATTATCAAATCTCCTTTTAATTTGATAGACAATTCATGATCAGAAGCATTTTGTTGAGCTAGCTTGAATCCTATGTATAATCCACCATGGTGGAACTAAGATGCCTAAATTGTACAACTTGTGACCCAATGTTATTCTGAAATTTCACCTCTAAAACAATGCTAATTTGCATCTTACTATATGCGCGTCTGATTACATTATATGTACTTCAATTTAATCCCACTTAACCACAAACCCTTGGACCCAAAGAATCAAGATTTACTAAAAGCCATAATTGAAAGAAAAAAAGAAAAAAAAAAAAAAAGAAGCTCGAACGACAACATATCATCAACTCAATCAGCCAAGTAGAACACTCAATTCAGAATCAAAGCTATCAAAATATTAAAGAAATATACGAAATGCAAAATCACAATGGATATGGTCAGCCAGAGTTATCACACAACTCACCTAGGTATTGTAATTTCATAGGGAAATGAAACAGCACCCTCAAGATTTGGTATTGGTGGAACGTGATCCTTCTTCTCATTAACAAATTTAATTATCTGAAATAGAACCTCATGAAGCAATGCCTCCAGTGCTGCACTTCGAGCATTTCTATCCTCCAATGCGCCCTCTACTTGTAAGAAACATGAAAAAATAGGTAAATTCACAGTAGGAGTGAAACATGAAAAGAGATTCGGTTTGACAAATAGAGCAATCAATGCACCTCCAGGATCAACAACTTTGGAATGATGGTACTTGCTAGAATGTGCCTTTGGATGCTGGGCCACATTCAGATTAATATACCACTGCTCCCAATATAAACGTTCAATCTTGTTACTGAACCAAGATGCCTGTTTGTTCTTCACCTCATAGAATGATAAACATATCTGCACCATCCAATTCACAACCCTATAAAAAAAAAACTAATTACAATAAAACAAAAATCAAAGACAAGAACCCTACTAGCACCATTTTCACAAATTTGCTGACCTGGCTCTTTTTGTTTGGGTGCTTCTCCACCCAACAAACAAATTGCTCAATCTTCTCATCTATTTTCTTTTCAAGCTCTGCCTCTCCACATTGCACCTTCACAACAAGAATGAGATAAAAACCAAAACACACACAATAAGTTCTGTGTGAATTTGAGTGAGTGTTTGCAACATTGATTTTAAATGAATTGATTTCGCAAAATTGATTCTGATTATGTTTAGGTGCTTCTATCCTAAAAGCAAGTTAATATTAAAAAAATTCAGTGGCACAACAGTAAAATTGTGTCTTGGTGACTTGTTGGATATGGATTCGAATCCGGAAACAGCCTTTTTGCATATGCAAGGGTAAGGCTGCATACAATATCCCTCCCCCTTACCTGCGCATAGCGTGGAGCCTGGGCAATGGGGTACGTAGTATAAAATTTCCCATTCAACGCAGAAACAACCTAAAATTGTTTCATCTCAAAATCAATTCTAAACCAAGAATCAATTTCAATTTGAGACTAAACACGTGTTCATTTATCTAAAATCACATAATCTGATGGTTTGGAGTTGGATAACTCAACTGAACCAAACACTTACATAAATTGTCGGTGTGTTTTATTGTATATAAAAC
This sequence comes from Glycine tomentella, assembly GCA_007407185.1. Lineage (NCBI taxonomy): Eukaryota > Viridiplantae > Streptophyta > Magnoliopsida > Fabales > Fabaceae > Glycine > Glycine tomentella. The sequence goes on from PYAF01003635.1 coordinate 61,201, forward strand.
ACAGTTAAATGGGATTTCAAAGAGAGTAACGCATACGTGATAATTGCAACATAAATTGGGATTAAAACGTACATAAGTGACGTCAAAAAGCTCCAAGTCAACGTCTTTAGGGCGAACGAGACCCAAGGCACGGTGAAAGACGATCGTGTGCAATATGCCTGCAACACCGTTACTCTGATTATCCCAATTCAACAAAACGCAACGATGATAAAAATAATAATAATAATCCGAAATGCGAGTAACATTAGGGAGTTGAAGAATTACATCGCAGGACCTCGCGTATCTCAAAATGCTCCAGTTCCAGTTCCTTGAGCTGGCACACTTCACAGTTCATAATAGGATGAAACCCTAGGAAGGAAGGTTGTGCGGAAGGGAAGAGGAGAAGGAAACGCGTGGGACAAAGATTATAAGGCAATAGCTAGGCGATTCCACTGTAGGAGTTCCAATTGCTTCTTCGTGTTTGCAATCAGAGTGGAGATTACGAGGAGGCAGATGGGTTTACCTTTACCTTTAAGAGATATGCGTTTACTCAACTAAGCCATACCTAAAATAAAATGAAGTAGGAGGTACACGCCGATTGAATTGAATCGCTACAAAGAAAATTAATCAAATCCAATCATTTTAATTTTCTTAATTTATCATCTAAACATTATATTTTTTTTTAATTTATCATCTAATCAATATGACTCAAAATTTTAATCTAATTTAAATAGATTGTATTTATTTTTTATTTTAATTTTACTTTTATTTTTCTTTTAGAAAATTTTAAATAAATGATAAGATATATAATGATATAATAAAAAATAATTTAAAATATCAAATATTTCATTTATATATCATTATATAATTAAGAGTTTAATAATTATGCATTAATAATACAAAATACTATAGAAATCTCATAAAACTTTTTCCGAGGAATGGACAAAATCAAATCATTTCTCAAGAACAATAATTAAGGGACCTAATACTATTACATGGATGTAGAACCTACATATTGATGCTTATGATTTTGATAACCATACTAATGATTTAGGGGAGATTTTTCGAAAAGTTTTTAGTGTCCATTTCTGTCAACTCTCTATCATCTTTCTTAGACTGAGTGACATGTATTTTCTTGGTACTAGTTTTTCCAATTATGAGGTATGATTAAGTGATCATACTTACATTAGGCCTAGTGCTCAGGTGGTTTAGCCAATAGTGGGCCAAGAAATATTTAATGGTAATGTAAGGGGAGGATTCCAAGGAATGTAAATAACTTTTGATTTTTTTCCAAATTTGCAGAGCATCTTGAATAATTAGTAAATTACAACTCTACCATAATTGGTGCATTGGTCATTCAATCATAATTTATCACTAATATGACTTTTAAAGTAACTAGTTTTTCTTTTACATGTAACATGCATGGGGTATTATTTTGCTTATTGTTATGTATACAATTCAATAAATATAAGTTATTTATTTTTCAAATATGTATGTATATACAAAATTAAAAAAAAAAGGTGTAAATTTTTTAAACCGTATGTACTTAAATAAATCCTTGCAGTAATTATTTTTGGAAAATTATTCCTTCTCATGAGTCATGAGTTAAATATAACTTTCCCTACTTGATTTAATAAAAAGAAGTATTTTTTTAAAAAAGCAAAACAAAATCATTTCATTAAAAAAGAAAAGAATGTCAATTTTAACATAAGATATGTTAAAAACCAGTCATTAACAGATCACAAAGAAATCCAGAAAACTAAATCAATAGAATGTCTCAATTACATATTACGTATCCTCCAACTAATGATGAGTATCCAGATTCGCATATTGACTTATTAAGCCCGCATACCTTGCAAATATCGAGCCTCTTGTTTTTTTAATGTCCGCAAATTTATATTGAACTTTTAAGTTCGGCCCAATAAGCTGGTGAACCTTATAGACTTTATTCACGGACTACCATTTAACCCATCTAATTCCAATACGTAACTATTATTAATTTGTCATGTCAAGATTTTGATCTTTAATTTAGGTTATTATTATTAATTTATTATATTTAAAATGTTGATATAGATTATTATTGTTAATTTGTTATATTTAAAATGTTGATATATTTTAATATGATAGATTTTAGGTTAAAAAATGAAGTTAATTTTTTTCTTTAAATTTTATACATTTTTAACTTTTTAAAAAATATTTTTTTCAAATTATTATTTGTGCCTGAAGACTGGTTCGCTTATATGTAGACTTTTGCATGACAGATACAAATCTTGAAAAAGTCTATTTACTTCGCATGTCGAACTTATCCGGTCCATCTAAAATCAGGAATTACCATACAAACCTTAAATGGGTCAAACCCGTCTATATATACCTACGTACCCCAGCAAAAAATTTAATAAAAGATACCATCTCAAACCAAATTGTTAGTCACATCCACGTTTTGGCCCATCTTAATGAGAATATTACACCAACCTGAGTTCAATTATTTAATAAAAATGATCATTTCAAGAGTTTGATTTAAAAAAATTAATTTTTTATAAAGTTAAAATAATAGAAATTTAACTTCACTTTAAGAATTTAAATGTTAACGTAGTCTTAGGTAAACAGCTCCTTTCCGTGAACATAATTTTTCTTAAAAATTGAATTTAAAACTTGGTTCATGAATTTCACTCGGATCTCAATCAATTGTGATTAATAAAAAAAAGGAAAAAAAATACTATCATAAGTTTAATATTTAACTTTAATTTTGATAGATTTTATATTTTAAAAAATGAAGTAAATTGATTTTATAATTATTTATTTTCCTTTTTGAGATTTTTTAAAAAATTAAACACTTTTAATTTAATAGATACCAAAGAAAATCAAACAAATTTTATTTAATACAAATAAATGAAAATCAATGATTAGATTCAATATTTAATCAAATAAAAAATTGATTTTATAACTATTGTCATTATTATTTGTGGGATTTTTTTAAAAAAATTAAACAAACTTTATTTAATACAAATGAATGAAAATCAATGATACTCTTGATTTTTTTAGATTCAATATTTAATCACAAAAAATAAATAAATTAATTTTATCGTTATATATTACTATTTTCGAGATTTATTAGATCCTTTTGATTTTATAATTAATGTGAGCACCAATCAGAATTTAATATTACCACCAACGAAATTAGAATTCCAAGAGACATAAAAGGGTTAACTAAAACGCATAATAAATGTAATCTACAAAATTTGAAATTCAAATTGAAATAGTTGTTGAAATTTATTGATTACACATTTGAAATTTAAATTCTTTCTATCTGGAGAAAGGGAAAAAGAGTACCAATGAAGGAATTGCACTAGAGAAGCCTCTTGGTAAACTGAGAATGATACTTGGCAAAAATTTCCTCCAAATACACTTCCAAATGTATTGTTTATAGATAGATTATCATAAAAATCAAAAAATTTACATAAATGGTGGGTTGTGATTAGATGATGTGTAAAACTTTTTACATTGTCATTTGATAATCATTTTTTTCTATAACTAACTAGTAATAGTATAATCTTTTAAATGTATACTATATCAAAAATAAGTGTTAATTTTACAAATATATAGGTATAAGTTATGTGATAATTTTACAAATATATAACAATATAAAATATAAACATAAATGTTAATATCAATTTATGAATAAGGTACACATAATTGCATGTGCTCCTCTTCCATGATGAAAACGACCTTTGAGGAATATTCTATAATACCTTTACTCTCTTCTATTATGTTTTTTCCTTAAATTTCAAATGTTAGCAATTCAAATAAAGAAATGTGAGATTGAATTTCGAAAAGCGAGAATGTGCACTTTCCTTTGTGGTTAACATGTCCTTTAGTACCTTGTTGGACATCACTTATGAGGATATAAAATAAGTGTATAAGTGATTTTAACTCCAGTGGACGTAAGTAAGAATAGCTTAGTGTGTAAATATTAGTTTTCACAATAAGTGGACGCGATTGATTTAACAACACGTTGACGTTGAATATATCTTAACAAAAAGGTTTTCCTCTTAAGAATGGACACTTACTTACTAGAGTTGTAGATGTTGATATAATAATAAGTAAACTCTTTTATGAAGTAGATCATGTTTACTTAACAACAACTCATTAGTTCATCAACAATTTATACTTTTGTAAACATCAAAATCCAAGGTATGATAGTCTGTCCAATGGTTAGTGGATCGTCTAGACCTAACAATGTCCCCCTTTTTTATGAAAGATATAATAAGGCATGATTATGAGTTATGTAAGAGAGCAGATATATATGTAAAGCATGTATAAACTCCCCCTAAGTTCAACAACTTTAATGCATGATGATTGTAACACCTCTCTTTACCCTCTCGTGCTTTGTTAATTTTAGATATAAACTCGTTACCACTTTGTATTAAAATTAGATTGGTTAAAAAAAAAAATTTTCGAAAATCATTTCTCTTTGCTCGCAAGGGTTACTAATCGTTTGTAACATAAACAAATTATTCCTCTCCACGGTTTAATTAAAATAATAAAGTACAGTTCATTTAATACAGTCCAGGATACAATTTGTACGGTTCCAAGTATAAGCCAAAGAAAATACAAACAGATTAAACTTAATACAAATCATCAATACATCTTTATCATCGTTTCTTCATCAACCCTTCACAGCTTATGCTTTCCTGTTCTTCTGCTCGCCCAAATAAATTGGGGTCATCACAGGTGTCAACCACAGACACAACACAGGGTAAGTTCATGACACACATAGTTTGAATAAAAACATACATAAAGAAATATATGTATATATATATACGCACATAGTTATTATTTATAAAATGAGCGACAAGCCTAATCCACATCTTAACCAAATCACCTTATCACAGTACACAGTTCACATCAGATCAACCATACACCACACAAATATACAATACCACAGTCTTATGCCCCTGCCAGGCAAAAATATAAAATAACACGGTCTTATGTTCTCTTCAGACAGAATAAAATAATGCGGTCTTATGTCCCCGCCAAACAAAATAACATAACGCGGTCTTATGTCCCCGCCAGACAGAATAAAATCACGCGGTCTTATGTCCCCTCCAGACAGAATAAAATCACGTTCATTCAGCCACAGTCCACTTCATATATTTCTCAGAATAACTCTTAGTTCATCACATTTCAAATAGTTCAACATACTAATCATAATTCCAACCTAATTTTAAGGTCATAACCAACATACTCAAGGGATTTATTTAACAAGCTATCTCACTTTATTACTCAACATAAACATCTAAACTTTAGAAACTATTTACGTACTACCCTCAATTAAATATATAAACTCAAGACACCATAGAATACTTCAAATCCACATATACTTATAACTAATTATTCTATTAAGCACTAGACTTCTAAGCCATTATTTCTAGATAGTTATAGATCATTTTAGCCTTCATTAATTAGGTTAGATTTAAGTTAAATTTAAGTTATCTAGTCTACAATTGTTTCTAATACTAAAATCAAGTTACTAAATCAAATAATCATTCATATAGCAATCTTTGGTTCTTTGAGGCATTTCATCAAACACCCAATCTACAAAGCTTAATTCTTCATGAAATCAAGTAAGAATCCTTATCTTTAGTTCTTAGAAACATTCCATCATACACTTAACATGCCAAGCTTAATTTCTTATGGAATTAATTAAGAATCTTCATGTAGGTAATATTCAACTAAGCATGATCATAAACTTCCCCATACCTTTTTGTTCTCTTTGAATTAGACAACTTTGCTTCCTTGAATCCTTGATCTTCACGTGGAACTTGCAAGAGGGATAGTCTTGATTTGGCTTCTTTAATAAAAAGTATTTTAGAAATGATGAATAAATGATGAAGAAGAAGTAAAGAGGTAGGATACAAAGGAAGAGTGTTGCACGGTTACTACCTAATTTTTTGGCTTTTAAAATGCTTTGATACTTTGGCTTTTAAAATGCTTTGAAAATAAAAGGCCTAGGCTACGTTCACTCCCCTCTCACCAGCCATACTCCACGGTTTTGCTTCCTTTTATGGACTTGTTGGCTTTGATTTTTGTTACCAAATATCTAAAGGTTTTAATGACTAACTTTTACTTGGCTTAATTTTATTGGTTAGTTTTTCCTTGTCTTCCAAGTGGCTTGTTTCAAGAAAATTCCTCATCCTTCTTTGGTTAACTTGCACGTACACTCTCCTCATTTCCCAAGCTTGTTTACGATTTCCACTTGCAAATATCTTCCTAATGTTTTTATTGTTACCTTTACACTAGATTTTATTTGTTTGGCCATCCAATCCTTGCCTTCCATGTGTGTTATTCTTGAATTTTCCTTACTTCTTTGTCCCAAGCTTGTTATGCACGTTCACTTCTCAAATATGAAGGCTTTTCCAATTGCTTTTCCTTTCTTCCCATCCGTAGATAGCCATAGTCTTGGTAAAGATTCCTTTGGTCAAAATATCTTTACTAACTTGATTTTCATTGGCTAATGATTTGAAATTTTACCACTCCTTGTCTCCTTGCCTCATCTTCACGTGTACTCTTCATATGGAGACATCCCTTTTGCTTTTCTATCTTATATCCATGGCCAAGGCTTATTTTTAGAGCCAAATGTACCAAATTTGCCTTTTATTACATGTAATGGCAATGTTCTATTTTCTTATTGGTCCATATTGATTTTAATTATTAAAATCACTAAACTAACTTATCTAGGCAACCTATTTCTCCCATAATTAAGAGAAAACTTCATAGATTATGTCCACACTTTTCTTATAATTTTCTGATACTTAGGGTAGTCTAGATTAAGCTCTTTTTAACCTAACTTCCAAAATTCGTAGAAATTCTATTTTAGGGTTTTCTCCCCTTAACCTTGCTGATAATTTGTTATCTAAAAGTGTTTTATCTTATGCTCAGGTTCCTATTAATTTCTAAGTTCATCTTGATCAGTTTTGACCTAGGGACATTTTAGTAATTTTATCCCTCACCCTAGGGGTAAAATCGTCATTTCTAAAAATGTTCAGGGAAACTCTGTAATTGTTTCCCTGGAGGTATTCTTGGTCATTTCTACAACCTTAAGGATATTTATAAGATTTCCTTCTTAATATATATTGCTAGAAGACCTAAGGGTATTTTGGTCATTTTCCAAAATGTCCAGGGGTATTTTCGTCATTTTCCTAAATTCTTCTGTATTGCTTCTAATTAACATTTTACCCCTGTAGTTGACTGTGATTCCAAAATTTTGGGATGTTACAATGATGAGATGAGAATGAAGACTCATCATGCAAGCATATGTGTGTATGTGTGGCAACAAAGAAATAAACAAAAAAGAAACACTAGAATGCTCCAACTCCAAAGATCAAACTTTAATTAATCAAGAGTTGCGCTTTACAAGATCAAAATTTCTTTTAACCTTATCCCTTTTTTGTCATAAACAAAAAGACTAAGGGTTGTTCAAAGAAGAAACATGATGATAAGACATCATTGTCACTCTTGAACTTGAGGTGGTGGTGGAGGCTGCGTAGGTGGTGGAGGTGTTGGTTCAACAGGGGCAGGAATAAAGGATGGGAAGGATGGTTCCATTGCATGTGGTGGTTGCATGAAGGTAGGGGTAGAAATAGGAGGTGCAGGAGCAGTAATAGTGCCTAACATAGACATATGTGCTTGTTGCAAATTCTAGAGTAGTACAACACCTAGGTTAGAGAACTATGTTGTGATGGCATTTTGCATAGAGCCCGAATTATTCGTGCTCTTGGCATTAACATTCAACAAAGGTATCCATAGCTTGACCATTCATCTCCTGAACTTGGTCTTTTGTAATAGCGTTGGGAGGAGCATAGTTAATGGGAGTAGGACCTAAACTTGTTGAGTAGACAATTACAACATCATATGCACCCTTGTCTTTGGAGGTAGCTTCATTTGTGGTCTCAGACTACTTGGACAGAGGTTTTTTTGGTTGAATGATGGCCTCATCAACTTGAGCTACTTTGGACACGACTGGGGTATTGTCCATGTGACTAGTGTTAGTGAGATCAATGATGACCTCATTAACAATGTTGTCATCCAAGGCCTTGGCAGCAACCTCAGCCTATGCTTTAACCAATTGCTCCTTATCAGCATGGGCAAAAGTGAACTCTTCTTACATCTTTTCCTTTCTTGCCTTTTGAGCATCATGGAGCTTAGTCATGTGATCTATGAATTCTTGTTCATCCATCATGGTGAGATCATAAGTGGTTTCATGAAATATGGTTGGCAGGTTCTTTAACTTGTTGAAGATATAGCTGTCAGTGTCCTTAGTAAAACACATACAAGCATCATCTAAGCGATACATCTTGATTGCAGCAATTAGACGAAGTCATCGTGATTAACATTGTCACTTCCATCATATCCAAATGCTAAAGCTTTAAGTGTGTCATTCCATTCCAGAAGGTTTTTGCATCAAATGCATCTGGATTCTAGATTAGCTTTTTTCCACTAAAGAAAGATCTCAAGTTTCTGGAAATGTTAACCACTTCAACCTTCATTTTTCTATTGGTATCTCAGCAGTGTGATAGAGTTTGAAACCCTTCTTCTTTGTTGCATCATAAATGGGTAAACGAGGGCACACTTAATATGCTACAATCTTGATATAAGTGGCCTTAGAGATGTGTAACCTCAGAGGATAGGCAATGGCATGTTTGTGTGCGTACATCTGAGCATGTAGTCCACCCATCATGGAGTACCAAATTGGGTGAGAACAAGGTTAACTGGATTAACATGCAGAAACTTTGTTATGGGTGTCCAGAGATTGACCTTCTTCTGATACTCCACTTTTGGAGGTTCCACTTCTTGAGATAGGCCTACTCTGTACTTTTCAAATAGATATAGTGGGATGTTATTTAAAGTGCTCTTCTGATCTTTAGACCTTATCATGTTTCTCCACGCCTTTTATGAGGAGACCTCGGTTGATGGACGAACACACTATTGTGCACTAGGTGCTAATTAGTGTAGTTGCATCTTAATAAACTTTGAGTGAACCTAGTGTGTCCATTGTGGAGTCTTAAGATAGACTATAGCATTTGAGAATAGAGCCTTGAAGCCTTCAGATGGAGCGTGCTCATAGTCAAATTTGGTCCACTCTTGGGTAAACATAAAGGTGGACGGTTGGAGGATAGGCTCTCCTTGTATTAAGTCAGAAGAAGTAGATGGAGATGTATTTTGAGAGTTACCTTTAAGGAATGCCAAAGGGAATCTCTAAGCATCCGCTAAAAGTGTCTTCTTTTTTCTGACTAAGGTGAATCTTTTCCAGTGAATTAAAGATGGAGGTGGATGTTGTTTGGTTGCAGTGGATGGACGAGTCCACAGTGGATAGACTGGATCATCATGAGTAGTCTCATTGTTGGATGATGATGGAGGGGAAGGAGCCCATTCTATTTCAACTATCTTGGGATTTGCTTTGGTGGCTCTTGTTTTTACCCTTCTTGGAACCTCTAAAAGGTGACTATTTAGTTGACTTCCTTACCCCTTTTAGGTACAAGGGAAGCTTGTTTTTTAACAACTATTTTCTTCTTCCTTAAAGCAATAGGACTATCATTGTCTTCTTCCTCGGTTTCACTCAAATCCCTCAACTTCTGGTCTTTACTTCAACCTTCTTCTTTGGACCATTAGGTGTTGGATGAGTAGTGGTCAGCACAACAATCTGCTCATGCTTCGTTTTGTGCTCTCTAGCCATTAATTCTTCCTCCTCTTCTTCCCTTTGAGAATCTTTTCTTGTCTTTTTCTTTTTTTGCTACTCACTCGTGATTTTCTAAATCTTTTTGGCAACGCCAAAGCTACGCATGCCCTTATCTTCATCAGTGATAGCCTTAGCAAGCCTTTTTTGTTTTCTTTTATTGATGGCCTCCTCATCCACTTGAGGCACTTCTTTTAATGATTAGTTTATCACAACCTTCATAGCCTTAAGGTTGGTTTTGCTAAACTTTTGTTGCTTAACCACAACTGAGCCTTTGAATGTGATGCTCTTCTTGGAGTCCTCATCCATCTTATCAAATACATGATAAATTCCTTGATCCCAGAGAATATTGTTCATTAGGGAAACATAATATTTGTCATCCAGTCCTCCTAATCCCTTCAGATTGCAGAGGATATTAACATAAACAGTATGTAACAAATCAAATTGAAGATTTTCCATTAGATGGAAGAGAACAAATTTGTGTAGGTCTGAGAGATTTGTCTTTGACCCAGCCTTGTGGAGAACACTTTTGTTGAGGATGTTGGTCTAAATATTTTCCCTCTCACACATCAGGTTGTTGACTATAGTCTTCTGTTCACCAACATTCTCTGCATTTTCCTTGTACAGAACCCTAGTTACATGGGAATCTGATGTATGGTTGAACCCATTAACCATTAGTTTTCCCAAATCTACCTTACAATGAAACTCAATCTTCAAGAAACTTCAAGAACAACAAGCTTTCAGCACTTCAATTTTCATGGAAAAGCTTTCCAATAAGCCTAGGAAGAATCGTCACAATAGCTTGAAGTCATTGATAAGAAACAAAAGGTTCTTGCACAAGAACAAGAGAGAAACTCTCTGCACAAATTTCAAAATTTGTAAAAATGACATCAAAAGTGTTTGCATTCAGTTTTTGGGCATCTTATATAGCCCACGGAATTACACTCAAATGCAAGGCAAATGATCATGCAAATGAAGCTTGTAATGTAAACTAAATGAAGCCTAAATGCGAGCTAATGAAACTTGAATTGCAAGCTTTATCCTAAGTGACTTCTTGGCTGAACCAACATGCCTAAAGGTTCAGTATTTTAGTTTCTAAGTGCAGTATTTTAAGCCTTAAGGTGCAGTTAACAAGCTTACAAAGGTGCTATACAATTTACACACAAGTGCACCTACACCTCTTTACACAATTACACTAAAAGCCTTTTTATTTGTAACCATTTTTGCTACTCACAAGTGCTGGAATGTATTGAATTAAATTGAACTTGAGACATCAAAATCTAGCCCTTGTCATCCTTGAGTTTGTGTGCTTCTTCATGCTTGTCCAAGTTAGCTTGGATGTGGTCTTGAAGTGCTTGAGTCCTAGCTCTTGTCATTGGTCCTTTAAAGCACACCAAAGGAAGTGCTTCACTCTCTCCTTCTAGACCTTTAGCTTGCCATGGACTTCCATCAGAATCGTAGGCCTTCTACCATCCTTCATGATAAGTGTTGCCCTCACGAAGTCATCCAATGGCCTTGATGATGGAGTCATTGGACAAGGTTACCTATAATCCCAGAACCTTGGACATGATTGCCTTGCTGTTCAGAAACTTAACATTCCTATAGAACATTTTGATGAGTTCTAGGTAGATGGTTTGAGGCTCATTGAAGAATAGCCTTGCACCACAAAACAGTAGATTCTCGTTGAGTCTGAGACGTACTTTCTTTAGTTTGTTGATGTTAAAGAAATGCTCTATGTGGATTGAAGGTTTATAGTTGCTCTGGATGGTGGTAATCTCTATGGTGGGGATGATTGCTTTTGTGGGTGAGTTCTTAGATGATATAAAGAGGTTGTTGAGCCAAGGATTTGTGTTTCAGAGATTGAGACAAAGAGTTTTTCTGATAATGAGGTGAAAAGAGTTTAAGAGTATCTGCATAGGGTTTTGTTTGGGCTTTTTTGAAGGTACATTAGGTTCGTCATTCAAGAGATGACTTAGCACAAGTGCTACAACATTCAATTACAAAAACGTTACGTTTAACTTAATTAATGCAAATGTTATGTGAGTGTCCATATGTTGAACGATGTTGCATGTGCGTGCTAAGAGACATTGGACGATAGGTCCTTTGATGCTTTATAGTGGACGACATATAGATATTAAGTCATTCTTTTATAAAAACCATTCCAAGTTTATTTCTTATCAAAATCAGACTTTCTTCAATGAAGGGTTTTGTGAAAATGTCAACAAGCTAATCATCAGTGGGTTCAAATTGTAGATCCACTATCCCATTCTGAAGATGGTCTCTTATAAAATGATGCTTAATTTTTATATGATTTGCCATTGAATGAAAAGTTGGGTCTTTCGAGAGACTGATAGCATCTTTGTTATCACAATAGATGGGAGTTTTACTTTCATAAATGTTGTATCCTCAATGTATTTTGCTTCAGCAGTGGACAATACAGTTGAACCTTACTTCTTGCATACCCATATAACAAAGTTTCCACCAATGAAATGACAACTTCTACTTTTGCTTTTCCTTTCAACTTTGTCTCCAGGATAGTCAACATCGCATAAACTTGTAAGCCTGAAATCTTCCCTTCTTTTGAACCACATACCAAGATTAGGAGTTCCAAATAGATATTTAAAAATGAATTTAATAGTAGTTAAATGGAGTTCCCTTGGTTCCTATTGGAATTTCGCACATAAGCAAACATTGAGCATGATATTGGGTCTAGACGTTGTGAGCTATAGCAATGATCCAATCATTGCTTCGTATTGAGTTTCGTCCACCTTTGTAGATTCCTCGTCCAGTCCAAGCTATGTTGTTGGATACATCGGTGTCTTCATTTCTTATGCATCATTCATGTTGAACTTCCTTAAAAGTTCTTTCACATACTTGGTTTGATGAATGTAAATCCCACTACTTGTTTGCTTTTTTTTATTTTACCTCTCCCATCATGCTTATTTCACATCCTGTTTGCATTAGCTTAAAAAAAATCCTTGCATAGCATTCATTAGCAACACAAAAAATAATGTCATCTACATCAACTTGTACTAATATAAACTGAGTCGAAAATTTTATGAAATAACATTGTGTCTACTTTTCCTTGTTCAAAGCCATTTTCCAAAAGGAAAGAACTCAGTTTTTAAGTGAATGTGCACTTCCCTTTGTGACTCACTTGTCCTTTAGTACCTTGTTGGACGTCACTTACAAGGATAAGTGTTTAAGTGATTTTAACTCTAGTGGACATAAGTAAGAACAACTCAGTGTGTAAACATTGGTTTCACAATAAGTGGATGACGTTGATTTAATAGTGCATTGGACGCTAAATATATCTTAACAAAACAGTGTTCTTCTTAAGAGTGGACAAACACTTACTATAGTTGTATATGTTGATATAATAATAAGTAAGCTTTCTTATGAAGTAACTCCTATTCAGTTAGCAACAATTCATCAATAAGTTATACTTTTGTAAACTTCAAAATCTAAAGTATGTTAAGTTGTCCAGTGGTTAAGTATGGACGTGACTTTACTAGAGCTGTAGATGTTGATATAATAATGAGTAAGATCTTTTATGAAGTTGGTCTTGCGTACTTAAAAACAACTCATTAGTTTATCAATAATGTATACTTTTGTAAACATCAAAATCCAAGGTATGGTAAGTCATCTAGTGGTTAGTGGATCGTCCAGACCTAACAATCAACTTGAAGTTTGGGGGAGCATATAGTGATGTTATTAAATCATTACAAGTCCACTTTCTACAACTAGTAGTTCTAGAAGATCCAAGTTTTCACATGCAACAAAACCATGTTAGCCGAGAATCATAGGCATTGGTAGCAGAAAGAATGATGGCAATGTGATTCGACGATACAATGCATCTTCAGCTTCTAATTTATGTCTTTAGCTAAAGATGCAAGGGCATTTGTTAACATCCAAATTTTGCTGCAAAGTTTAGCAGTTAAGGATTTTGCATAATGACTATCTGCTATGGTGAAATTCAACTAACTTTTATGTAAGCGGAATGATGTGAAGGCTAGTCTGGTTAAATGCAGAATTGATGACTTGTCAATATTAACCAAACAAGAAGGTTAACAAAACATGGACAAGGTCAATACGATTATCTACAATGTTAGTCGAATGACAAAATTCGGCTAATATATGTTAGTTGAATGAGAAGGAGGCCAATTCAGTCGAATGCGCAATTAACTAATGTTCAATATGTGTTGAACATGAAGCTTAGCTAAACTTGAATAAGGTCAATACTACTACCTACAATGTTAGCCAAATTAGCTGCTTTTGACTAATATTAAGGTTAGTTGAATGAGTAGAAGATCACTTTGGCTACATTCAATATTAGTTAAGGGGAGATTCAACTAACTTTAGTGTTAGTTGAACATGGATAAGGTCATTTCGGCTACTTACAATTTTAGCCCAAAATGTTAGCCAAAGACAAATTTTGGCTAACTTTAAGCATAAGAAAATTAGTTGAATTAGTCAGATTTAATTTAATAAAGATAAGATGATATTTTCCACTATTTTTTGATATTAAAATGACTTGTGGAAATAATGGTCCGTAAAAAATGCTCAAAGTTTCCATCTTCTTCAACTTTAAGCATTAGAAAGTTAGCTTAAATAAGCCAGATTCAAAACTAATCAATGACAACGCTCCCTAAAAAATAGGAAGTAGTTGCCATCTTCTTCAACATTTGAAATAGCTGATCAATTGGCTTATGGAAAAAGGAGAATGTGGCTAAATTTTAGGAGCAATTACCAACAATTACTAGAAGATACATCTACCTTAGTTAGCCGAAGTGTTAGCCAAAATCAACAACTGCTTGTTAAATTCAACTGCCAGAATTAACTGAATCAATGTAAAACTAGCCATTCCCCCAAACCTAGTTGCATAACTCCCAAACCACATTCTAGGAAGTTTTCAAGTAGACAAACATGTTCCAATGGGGGATGTGAGTTTATAGCCTATAAATATTCCTCTTACTTCAAATTTTAGACACAATTAATCAAACACAAGTCTATTTTATCCTGGACTTATTTTATCATTTTTCTTTATAGTTTCTCTCATTTATTGCTTTCATTTAAAGCTTTCCTTTATAGCCTTTCAACCATTATCTTTCATACAAAATCCTATCATTTTCCTTTCTTCTTTGTTCACCTACACAAAGCATTTTCCTAGTGGCTTAACAAATTCCCCTTCTTGGCACAAATAGTTATTAGAATCAAAGAAGTTGAAGCAAAGGATTCAAAGATGATTGAAGTAAATGAGTTTTGATATTTTACATGCCCAATCAATTTGATGGAATATGTAATTGTGTTTAAGCTTGGTTCATTAGATAAAGCTTTATAATCCTCATTAGCTATTGATAATTCATGCATTCATACATTCATTTGATAGGAATTAATCATGTTGTAATAAGCAAACTTATAGAATTTCATAAAGGCAATTAGGAATTGTATAAAACATTTTTCACTGCTTTAATCAATTGCTTGGGTGAAATAATCGATTACAGATGTGTGAATGTTTTTACAGATTTCCAGATTACTGATGAACAATTTAATTGATTATATGGTTAAAATAATCGATTACAGTAGTTAAAATAATCGATTACATTGACGAATTAATCGATTACAGTTAGTTAAAACAATTTTTTTATAAATAGAAAAGATGAGTCTAAGTGAGACTAATTAAGAAAGAAAGAGATACTCGTGCAAACTTTGTGATATACATATTCTAAAGTTCTCAAGTGTACCCAAGGCTGAAATTAGTGAGATAATCAAATGTGTTGAGTGTCATTGAGATTTACTTGAGTTTTTAGTCTTGATACTCAAGGATTGAAGACTTATTCAAGCTAGTGCTTAAAGAAAGTAATCAAGAAAGAGTGGTAGTCATCTTTTGCATATAATCTAAGGTTGATTGAATCATTCATATCATTGTAATGGTTGAGGATTATAAGGTGATATTTTTCTTGTACCTAATGTTTGAGTTTAGTTGATATTTGTTGTATAATTGTATTGTATTTCCATATAACATTTGGATTCTTTAAAGCTTTTTCTAGAAAAGGTTTCTAGAGGGAAGAATAGAGAGGGGATCTCTAGTTCTTGATCTTTTGAAAAGTCTATAGGGAGTAGATTTTGAATTTTACCTAGGGAGGGTAAGAGAGATCATTTTGTAAGCTTGTAAAGAACAGATATTTGTTATAGTGGAACTCTAACCAAGATTTGGTTGGAAGAAAACTGGATGTAGCCTCCGGGTTGAGAGCTGAATCGGTATAAATCTTGTGTGCATTAGATTTCAGCTTATATTTGATTAAATTCTTGAAGTATAGAATTTGTTCATCATATAAACTTGGTTACATCACAAGAGTAATTTGATTGATGAAGTAAATTGATTTCTAATTGGTTTTAAATTGATATGATCCTTTTGAAGTCTTCCACTGTTATAAATTTTGAAAGAAATTTTAAAACTCTGAGGTAAAACTGAAAATAATAGGAATACTCACAATAACCAAGAGGGGAGTGAATTGGTTAAAACCTTGGTATTTTAAAATTAATTCAAATCAAAGTTCAGGATCTTTATCACTTTCAAAACCAAGAAATCTTTTTACTCAATCAAATAACTCAACCCCAAGAAATCAATAGCTCAAAACAAAACTTGTTTGACAATGAATATGAATCAAAGAATCAATGACCAATGAACAATATGAGTAATAAAGAAATATAATCAAAGACACAAGCAATTTATACCGGTTCACTTCACAACAGAAGCTATATCTAGTTTCTTCTAATCAACACTAGATTAGAGTTCCACTATTATAAATTTCTGTTCTTACAAGCTTTTACAAAACCCTCCCCTTTATCTGTTAGATATGATGCAGAGGTTGAGGATGATCATGAAGAATCAAGTCAAACTTTAACTTAAGTTTTGATTTTAAATGCTCACTCAAATTGATGGCATATGTACTTTGTATAAAAGCTTGGTTCAAGAAAGATTTAATCCCTCATTCCTCACATAAACTGAATAAGTCATGCATACATTAGCTCATCAATTCATGATTAGGTCACACACATTCCATGAATCATTTGGCATGACATTAAAGCTTTAAAGTTTTTCATAAAAAATGTTTTTCACTGCTTTAATCGATTACTGGTTGCACTTAATCGATTAATTGCTTGGTTACAGAACTACATATACAGATATGAACACTTTAATCGATTACCAAATTCTTGTAATCAATTATGTTCAGCTGACTTGGTTAAGTCGTTATGTGATAATCGATTACATGACGGATTAATCGATTATTTGTCCATCTGCATAATTTTAAGAAGAAAGTTTATTTGGTTTAATCGATTACCAGAGTATTGTAATCGATTAAATAAGCATTGATATGTTTTTCACACTCCCTGTGTTAATCGATTATTTGAGTATTAATTGATTACTTCAGTGCTTCACAAAATCCAAATCCTTTGTGATAATCGATTACGACATGAGTTAATCGATTATTTGTTATTAAGAATTTTTCCAGATTTCACATGAACACTTTAATCGATTATTTTGGAACTTTAATTGATTACATTTGTTAAAATAATCGATTACCATTACGGAATAATCGATTACAGTCTGTTAATTCTGTTTTTTATAAATAGATGCAACTTATTAAGTGAGAAGAGACTTTTAGTTTTACGAAGTAAGCCTTGTAAACACACTCTCATTACATCATGAACATAGAGACGAAGTTAATTCTTCATTAGAGGAACTTGGACTAGGGTGAAGAACATGGAATCCAAGATATTTAGGGATGAATCTAGGGATTTAGATTAATCTCTTAGTTCTAGTCTAAGTTTAAATGTATGTTATGTTTTGTGTTTGAATTTTTAAGTTTGGTTTAGTTTTTTATTTGTTTGTTGTAATTGGTTCATTTTAATGATTAATGAAGTATTTTCTATTTCCCTTTCTATTGGTATGCTTTAATTTCAATTTTTTGAATTTGATATTCCAAATAAGGGGAGTAGTAGAATGAAATGAAAGTAAAAGTAGTTAAATAGAGTAGTAAAATGATTGAATAGAGTAGTAAAATGATTGAATAGAGTAGTAAAATGAAATGAGTAGTGTGAAATGTGAGTAGTAGAATGAATGAAAAAGGTTGTTCTAATATTGATATTGAATTTGAAATTGCTCTGATATTGAAGTTACTATGATATTAAGCATTTGAAATGTTGCATTGAAATATGAACAAAATAATATGCTCTAATACACATAGTTTATTGAAATGTAATGATATGTTTCAAAGTGTAAAAATATGATACATTGATACATAAAAATCTCTAAGTTGAATGTTATATTGAAAAATGAAATGCTCAGAATATGAGTTATGTAAATGATTATTCAACTCAAGGGGAGTTAGTATAGAAATGCCTAAAGAATATTTGAATGAATGTTTGAATGTTTTTAATGATCAATCAACATATGATGATGCTTGATCTTTGCAAAAAAAAAAAACTGAGTAATTTTCAGATCATACATCTCTTCATTGAAGTCAAAGAGTATGTTTCATTAATAAAGTATTTGGCATGCTCAAAATCAAAAAGGGGGAGATTGTTAGAATCAAAGAAGCTGAAGCAAAGGATTCAAAAATGATTGAAGTAAATGAGTTTTGATATTTTACATGCCCAATCAATTTGATGGCATATGTAATTGTGTTTAAGCTTGGTTCATTAGATAAAGCTTTATAATCCTCATTAGCTATACATTCATTTGATAGGAATTAATCATGTGGTAATAAGCAAACTTATAGAATTTCATAAAGGCAATTAGGAATTGTATAAAACATTTTTTCACTGCTTTAATCGATTGCTTAGGTGAAATGATCAATTACAGACGTGTGAATGTTTTCTGGAAAATGTCTTATGAACATTTTAATCGATTACCACTGGCTCGTAATCGATTAAATTAGCTTTACACAAAATTAGGAACTTCCTGTGATAATCGATTATCTTGGGAAATAATCGATTAAATAAGCTTCTGCATAATTTTACATAGCATGTTCATCTAGTTTAATCGATTACCAGATGTAAGTAATCGATTAAATATGCATTGTTAAGTTTTATGCATGTTCTGTGTTAATCGATTAAATGGGTACTTAATCGATTACATGTGTTCATTGTAAAACTTAGTTGGTCTGGCTTAATCGATTACAAGGTGATTTAATCGATTATTCTGTTCGTAACAAATTTCCAGATTACTGATGAACAATTTAATCGATTATATGGTTAAAATAATCGATTACATTGACGAATTAATCGATCACAGTTAGTTAAAACAATTTTTTTATAAATAGAAAAGATGAGTCTAAGTGAGACTAATTAAGAAAGAAAGAGATACTCGTGCAAACTTTATGATATACATATTCTAAAGTTCTCAAGTGTACCCAAGGTTGAAATTAGTGAGATAATCAAATGTGTTGAGTGTCATTGAGATTTACTTGGGTTTTTAGTCTTGATACTCAAGGATTGAAGACTTATTCAAGCTAGTGCTTAAAGAAAGTAATCAAGAAAGAGTGGTAGTCATCTTTTGCATAGAATCTCAAGTTGATTGAATCATTCATATCATTGTAATTGCTGAGGATTATAAAGTGATATCTTTCTTGTACCTAAAGCTTGAGTTTAGTTGATATTTGTTGTATAATTGTGTTGTATTTCCATATAACATTTGGATTCTTTAAAACTTTTTCTAGAAAGGGTTTCTAGAGGGAAGAACAGAGAGGGGATCTCTGGTTCTTAATCTTTTGAAAAATCTATAGGGAGTAGATTTTGAATTTTACTTAGGGAAGGTAAGAGAGATCATTTTGTAAGCTTGTAAAGAACATATATTTGTTATAGTGGAACTCTAACCAAGATTTGGTTGGAAGAAAACTGGATGTAGCCTCCAGGGTTGAGAGGTGAACTAGTATAAATCTTGTGTGCATTAGATTCCAGCTTATATTTCATTAAATTCTTGAAGTATAGAATTTGTTCATCATATAAACTTGGTTAAAGCACAAGAGTAATTTGATTGATGAAGTAA
This sequence comes from Glycine tomentella, assembly GCA_007407185.1. Classification (NCBI taxonomy): domain Eukaryota; kingdom Viridiplantae; phylum Streptophyta; class Magnoliopsida; order Fabales; family Fabaceae; genus Glycine; species Glycine tomentella. The sequence continues at coordinate 80,967 of PYAF01003635.1, forward strand.
ATTGATTTCTAATTGGTTTTAAATTGATACGATCCTTTTGAAGTCTTCCGCTATTATAAATTTTGAAAAGGAAATTTTAAAACTGAGGTAAAACCAATTCACCCCCCTCTTGGTTTATTTGCATAAGTGTTCATTGTATTTTCGATAGTTTGATTATTTTAGGATCTTGTTGAGAAAAGGCTAGTCAAATCATATTTCGTCTGACTTTAAATTTTTATGCGAAAACAAGTCTAGATCATTTAATCTCATTCTTTACCATCAATACAAGCATAGGCTAAATATGACATGAGTGATGATAGCAATAAATTGAGATTGGAAGCGTATCCACTATTGATAGTGAATTTGATTATAAACTAATGGTTAAATGCATAATTTAGTCTCTAACGTGGATTCTAAATTTGTTCTTGAAATGTAAAAACTTATTAAATTTATTTTTATAGTACAAAAAATTTATTGATTTGGGTCATTTCATTATGGCATCATTTGTGCTTTCATAATTTAGACCTCATGCATTAGCATATATCTAATTTGGTCTTTATATATACAGCACATTCTTAATTTGGTCCTTATACATTTTGCTCATTCTCAATTCTTATAGGGATCAAATTAAGAATTCACTACACATCTGGGTCCAAAGTAAGAATGCATACATAATGTCATAACAACACAAACCAAATGAATAACTTATATATGACTAGGGACTAATTTAATAATACGTCAAGAGATCAAAACCTATCTTAGCACACCCAATTTTATCTTTTTTATTTTTATTTTTATGGGAAAAAATACCAATGGTGGAAAATCCATCCCATACATATAGACACTACTAAAAAACTAAAATTGAAAGAATAAGTAATAATAACCAAATTAATCATGTTCCATCAACAATACAAGGGGTAAATGTAAAATTGAAAGAAAAGACATATCTCTCGCTACATAAGCATTATACTCTCTAGGACTCTAGGTATTAAAATAGGCATGACCGCTTGATAATAGCTATGGTCTAGCCTACATTAGCCTTAAGCCAAGTTAGGCTTTTTAGGAAATAAATCATGCCTAGGTTTTACATTATATTCAATTTTCCTTGTCTTACTATGTAAGATAGGAAACACGTATAGGTCCTATTTCACAAAGAGAGGGGATCCCTTTCCTCTTCATCCATGTTAGATACAATTTCTAACATCTCATGCCACACAACTTACTCACATGTGAGTAGTACATGCTCAAACAATCTCAATCATACACATTTTTAGTAACTAGTCTTTGATAATTTTAATGGAGTCTTATGAACTTTCATAGGTTCTACAAGAACCATCTTCACCAAGTTTCTCAAAATAATTATTCTAAAGCACTCTTTTATTATACTTCCTATTTAGAGTCCAAACCTTCATTTATTTATCATTAGTAAGTTACCAAGTTTTATTTAGAACTTGAGCCACTATTGCTTACTAGTTTGAATCCTAAGATTCATTATGTGTCGTTGACCTCACCCTCACTTTGCCACTCATAATTATGATCCATAACACCAATTAAATAAGGTTCCTATTAAGGATTTTCTATATGGTCAAGTGAAACAAAGTTTCGAAATAGTATTTGGGACTTGCATCCAAGTCATCTCCCAAGGGACTAGTGTATATTTAGGTAATTGGAATCTAGAAGCTAAGGTTTGGTAAAAGTCTTTCTCAATTGGTGGTAAGTTGAATGTATAAGATAAGAAACATAAGAATAAAAACAATTAAAGGAGAATAGTTGCATAAGCGATCACAATATTGTTGTGTGAGGATGGATGGTTTGGATAGCCAAGGTTGGATTTGGTTTCCCCTTCTTTCAATGTAATAAACTCAAATAATTTAATTATTCATGCGATTTATCCCAGATTTACAATTATATTCTAACCTTAATGTCTTAAGCATAAGAGTTTAAGTTATTTAGATTAATTCCCATTGTCTTGGCAAATCAATTTAAATAACCAACATTAAAATTTAAGAATTTAAAGAAGTCTAATTGATATTGACCTATGTCTAGACTAAATCCCAATTAGGTACTCTTCCTAGTCCAAGAACCAAAAGAATGTTTGTCGATTACACTAAATATTCCTACAATCATGCAATAGGTAATCAATCTAGAACAAGCGTTGAGACAAGAAGAAGAAGAATAAATCATGAACAATTGTATTGGCATGTAAAAAGCCTAAATATCTAAGATCATTAGCTTCATGGATCCTCTTTTGCTCCCCCCTAAGTCTAAGAATCTCCCATTTTTTGGCTTTGATCATGCCAAACTTCAATTGAACATTTTGATGCTTGGTGTTCTTCAGGAAAGTGTTTTCAGGAGCTATTCTTTGATCCTGAAAGAAAGTCAACTTGCTAGCCAAGATCAAGTGTCAAGTATCCTTTGCATAAAACATTTTAAGTAGGCAAGGGAACATGAAGAATGAAATATACACAACATAAGCATTGTTGTGTCAATCATTTTATTGCCCCCCTTTCTCTAATACTTACATATCAATTCCAATTTGAACAATTGTGTTAGAGTTAATGTTCAATGTTCAATTCAATCAACATTTATTTTTCTCCCCGTTTTGGCTTATCAAAGGAAAAATATAGCATAAGCAAAGGAAGATCAGATAAACCAAATAAAAGAAGTTTCATAACAGTAATCAATTACAAGCCCCTTGTAATCGATTATCCCAGGGCGAAGAAATTCCCCCGAACCTTATGTAATCGATTAATTCATTGGTGTAATCGATTACATCAGTGAACTTTTTAACACTGTAAGCAACTAATCCGTGGATGTAATCGATTATGTCAATGAGTGAGGCCTAGTTTTGGCCTTTGGTAATCGATTACCATCCGTGGTAATCGATTATCACAGTGAATTATGCAAATTGAATAGTGATTTTTATTAAAAATGAATTTTGCAAAGTATAATGCATAAAGTACTTGTGAATTAAGTTTCATGGTATCAAACACATCATTTAGATGCTAATCAATGTTGGATTCAACAAGTATGCCTAACATGTTTCTTAGGAGGAAGAATCTATCTCTTGCAAGGGGTTTTGTGAATATGTCAGCCAATTGATTATTTGTATCAATGAATTCAATTGAGCAATTACCCTTCTGTACCTGATCTCTAAGGAAATGGTGTCTAATCTCTATGTGCTTTGTTCTGGAGTGCATAATTGGATTCTTGGAGAGGTTGATGGCATTGGTGTTGTCACACAACAATGAAATTTGATTTATTTCAACACCATAGTCCTGAAGTTGTTGCTTGAGCCAAAGGCTTTGAGCACAACAACTACCAGTTGCAATATATTCTGCCTCAGTCGTTGAGAGTGCAACACAGGACTATTTTTTGCAGTGCCATGAGATCAAGGAATTTCCTAGTAGATGACAGGTTCCATTTAGGCTTTTCCTATCTAACTTGCAACCTGCAAAGTCAGAATCTGAATAACCAATTAAGTTTAGAGATGCGCCTTTAGAATATCATAGACCAATTTTTGGAGTTGATTTTAGGTATTTAATGATCCTTTTGATTGCTGTGAGGTGTGACTCTTTTGGATTGGCTTGATATCTTGCACATAGGCACACATTCAACAAGATGTCTAGACGACTTGCAGCCATATACAACAGAGATCCAATCATTCCTTTATATCTTGACTCATCTACCTTTTTATCTTTTTCATCCGAGTCAAGATAGGTTGTGGTTGCCATTGGTGTTGCAACATCCTTGCTTTTATCCATTTCAAATTTTCTAATCAACTCATTGCAGTATTTGGCTTGACTGAGAAAGGTGTCATTCTTCAATTGTTTCACTTGAAGTCCAAGGAAGAATGTTAGCTCTCCCATCATTGACATTTCAAACTCATTCTGCATTGAAGATGAAAATTCCTTGCACAAGGAGTTGTTAGTAGAACCAAAGATAATGTCATCAACATAGATTTGGACAAGTAATATGTCACTAGCAAATTTCTTGATGAACATAGTTTTATCAACTTGTCCTCTTATGAAGGATTGACTAATTAGAAAATTTCTCAATCTTTCACACCAGAACTTAGGTGCTTGTTTGAAGCCATATAAGGCTTTCTTAAGTTTGAAGACATGATTTAGATGTTTGAAGTCTACAAAACCAGTAGGTTGATCAACATAAATTTCCTCCTCTATGTAACCATTTAAAAATGCATTTTTTTACATCTATTTGAAACAATTTGAAGTCCATCAAACATGCAAATGCAAGCAGCAACCTTATGGCTTCCAACCTAGCAACAGGTTTCTTCATAGTCAATTCCTTCATCTTGGTTGTAAGCCTTTGCAATCAATCTGGCCTTATTTTTTACTATGATGTCACTCTCATCAAGTTTGTTTCTGAAAACCCACTTAGTGTGTATTGGCTTATGAGAAGGAGGTCTAAGAACAGGTTGTCATACTTCATTTCTCTTGAACTGGTTTAGTTCATCATGCATAGCAATCATCTAGTGTTCATCAAGTAATGCTTGATCAATATTTTGAGTTCAATTTGAGATTCAAAGGCTATATCACAACATAAAGTTTAAAGAGATGATCTAGTGGATACTCCCTTAGATACTTCACCAATAATGTTGTTTAGGGAGGGATCTCTTGTAGTTCTCCAGTCTTTTGGCCTTTGAGTTGGAGTTGAAGGGTCAACTTCTTCATTTGTTTCACCCTTTTTACTTTCATCAGTTTCATTGGCAGTGACATTTTCTTCCAATGGTCCTGCATCATTTTCAAGACTCTTTTCCTTTTTTGAGGAGTTAGATTCATCACAGATAACATGTACAGATTCTTCCATGCATAAGGTTCTTTTGTTAAATACCCTACATGATTTACTTTGCATTGAATATCTAAGGAAGATTGCTTCATCAGCTTTTGCATCAAATTTTCCTAGAAATTTCTTCCCATTGTTCAAAACAAAACATGTACAGCCAAAGACTCTAAGGTGTGAAATGTTTGGTTTTCTACCTTTGTAAAGTTCATAAGGAGTTTTCTTTAAGATGGGCCTTATGAACAATCTATTTAGAATATAACAAACTGTGCTCATAGCATCTGCTTAAGGTGTTCTTGGAGCTGAAAATTGTGGTTTATTCCGTGTTCTTTACAGAAATTTTCAAATTGTTCATTTTGGAATTCACCACCATGATCACTTCTTATTGAAACTATCTTGCAGCCCTTTTTGATTTTGTAAAAGTTTGGCTAATTTTCTGAAAGCATTAAAGGCATCACTCTTGGATTTCAAAAACAAAGTCCATGTAAACCTTTAGAAATCATCAACTATGACAAGCCCATAGTAATTGCCACCCAAACTCATAGTTCGTGAAGGACCAAACAGATCCATGTGAAGTAATTCAAGAGGTCTTGAGGTGGAAACAATGTTTTTGTTTTGAAAAGAGATTTTTGTTTGTTTCCCCTTTTGACAAGCATCACAAAGTTTGTCCTTTTAAAACTTGAGTTTAGGCAATCCAATTACTAAGTCCTTCCTTATGAGCTTGTTCATATGATGCATGTTGATGTGATTAGCTCTTCTATGCCAAAGCCATGATTCATCAATTTTACTCACTAAGCAGATTATGTTATGAATGAATGCATGTTCTATTGTAAGCAAGTACATGCTACCTTTCCTTTTCCTAGCATGGATTACCTCACCAGTTTTTCCATCACATTTCAAGCAACACATGTTGTTAAAGGATACCTTTAATCCTTTGTCACAAAGTTGGATTTTGCTAAGAAGATTATGCTTTAGTCCTTCAACATAAAGCACATTTCTGATTTTTGTTTTGAAGCTATCACCAATGTTGCCTTCTCCAATGATTTTCCCTTTGTTGTTGTCTCCATAGGTGACAAATCTTCCTTCCTTTAATATCAAATTAGTGAGCATAGATTTATCACATGTCATGTGCCTAGAGCATCCACTATCCAAGTACCATAGTGAATCTTTAGCTCTTAGACACACTTGAAAAAATCAAATTAAGTTGCAAGGGAAGGTACCCAATTGAAGTTGGGTCCATAGGGTTAGTTGTTTTACTCTTTTTCTTAGGAATCCATATGCATTCTTTATTTGGCACAAAAAACCTTCTAGCATAACATTTGTGTGAGCTGTGACCTTTCTTCATGCAGTAGTGGTATGATATAGATTTTGATCCTTTTTTCAAAATGAGTCATTTTAGTATGTTGTGCTTTCAAAGACCTTTTTTGATTCATCCTTTTTGGGAGTGCAACTTTGGTGTTTTGAAAGGGTTTTGATTGATAGTTTATCACAATCCAGATTTATCAAAAGCATACTTTTGCTTACTTAGCATTTGGTTTAAACTACATTTCCCTTGATAGAGCTTTTTCAAGAGATCTACTAAGTAGGAGTTTTCTGATTGCAAAGTTGTGCATTTTTCATTATGACTCTTTGTGAAATCATCAAATTCCTTTTGTAAGACTTTGTTCATCTACTTTTGCAGAAGAAGAGGCACACAACCATTTGCTTTGTAGCTTGAAACAAGTTTTTCATTTTCTTGTTTCAAGTTGCAAAGTTCTGCTTGCATTGAAGCTAGCTTAGTAATATGTCATCTAAGGTTACCTTTGAGCTTGTTATTAAAGACAAGTTTTTTTGCCTCCTCATGCATTTCATTAAAAGCATCAACTAATTGATCAATTTCAGGATTTACATCAGATTCTTCACTTGACTCTTTTTCATCAATGGTTGATGTTAAACAAACATTGGCTTCTTCATTCTCACTTGAAGAGTCAGAGGTTGTGGATGTATTATCTTCCCAAGCTATGTAGGCTCTTTTGGGTTTCCCTTCTTTTTTGCCTTTCTTATCCCCTAACTACTTCTTCTAAAAGATTGGACATTCAAACTTGATGTGGCCTTGCTTTCCACACTCAAAGCAGTTGAAGTTGTTGGTGTTGTTACTATTATCATTTCTTTTGTTGAATTTAGGGAACCTTCTGTTTTTGTTTTTCTGCAGGAACTTGCCAAATATTTTGACAATCAGATTCAAATTTTCATCATCTTCATCTTCACTTGAATCATCATCTTTCTTAGCTTTTAAAGATGCGGCTTTAAAACAATTATTTTATGTTTCTTATCTGCATCTTCTGCATTTGTTAGTTGAGACATTTCTAGTTCATATTCAAGCAACTTACCAAAGAGTGCATCCATTGACATTTTTAACAAATCTTTGGATTCTTTGATTGTTGTCACTTTTGGTTATCAAGGTCTTGTCAAGCACTTCATAATTTTGATGTTGAGTTCCTCTACATCAAACGTTTTACCAAGACCCAGTAGATGGTTGACTATATGTGTGAATCTGGTTTGGAGTTGAGAGATGTTTTCTATTATGTTCATTTTGAACATTTTGTACTCATGGATCAAGGCATGTTTTCTTGAACTCCTTACTTCATTGGTTCCTTCATGAGTGATCTCTAGCATCTCCCACATCTCTTTTGCACTTTTGCACCTAATTGTTCTAAAAAAACTCATCAAAAGACAAAGCAGAGGTTATCATGTTTTTAGCTTTAAAATAATATTGAACAACCCTCTTTTCCGTATCAATCATTTCATCCCATTCTTTGGGAACCTTTTCATCATCAACAGTTTTGCTAGGTATAAAGGGACCTTTTTCAATTACATTCCATGCATCGGGGTCATTTGATTGAATGAAAATCTACATTCTATTTTTCCAAAAACTGAAGTTTTCTCCCTCAAACCTTGGGGGACGATTGAGAGAGGCGCCCTCCTTAAAGGTACTTTGTGTGGTATTCATTTTCTTTAAAAAGAAAGTAGTGATCTTGAGTAACACACAAGAACCTACTCTTGATACCAGTTGAAAACAATATGAGTAGCACACAAACCAAGAGGGGGGTGAATTGGTTCTTCTTGCGCCTTTAAAAATTTGCTTTAAACAATCAGAATTTAATGGATCGTATCACAAATCAAACTTAGAATGCCTTTCATCAATTCAGCTCCAATCTTTATGAAAAGCAGTTACAATAACATTGTTTTTGTTGATTATGAAAATAGAGAAAATATTAGAGAAGAAGAAAACACCACAAATTTATATTGGTTCACTTCTCAATTCAAGAGAAGCTACATCCAGTTTCCTAACCAACAAGCTAGGATCTAACTATATGCAATTTGTTCTTACAAGTTTTACAAACACTCTTAATCAATCCCAAACTAAGAACAAGGCATCTAACATCTATAGACCCTTTGTGATCAAGACTTAGAGAAACAATTCTTCTCTAATCTCCCTCTAGAAAAACCTATTCTAGAAAAACTCTAAGAAGTTATTTCACAAGTTACAAACATAGAATTTCTTAAAGAAATATAACAAAGTAACAAGGAGAGATACAACCTGGGATCCAATGCAAATTTATGCAGATGATTAAAGAATCTTGAACCAAGGTTGAATAGAAATCTCAAAACAATCTCCAAAACTTTCTCTTTAGTAAGTGCCCAAAAGGAAAGCCTCACAAGGTTTCTTGATGTTTATTGAACCAGAGGATTTATGAGTCATACATTGAAATTCTCTTAGTAACTTTTCTCTCAAAAGAATGGGTTTCAAAATCCTTTGTTCTAAAAGAAATCGAGCAGCAACTATTTATAGAGAAACAATTATAACTGCCAGTAATTGATTAAATCACTTAAGTAATCGATTAATGTGTTCTTCAGGCTTTCTAGAAAAATTTGATGAACAATGTAATCAATTAAAATGCCATGTAATCAATTATCACAGGAAGCTCTAATCAAAATAGGGGCCAAGTAATCGATTACTACGGTGTTGTAACCGATTACCATATTCTCGTAATCGATTAAATATGCTATGTTTTCAAGTAATCAAGTACCACTTGCTTGTAATCGACTAAACCAGTGAAGAAAAAATTTTCCCAAAACTTGAAACATGGAACACTTAGCTTTTTATGAAGTCATGAAAAACTTGAGTTTCAGAAAAACCTTTTAAGAAACTTTGCTTTGCAAAATCATGAATGCAAAAACATGACTGAGATTTATGCAATGGATCATAGGATCCATTAACTTAAACAAACTCATACGCAAATTACAAATGACATTGAATTGACATGTAAAAATCCTAAATATTATTGTCTAAGATCATTAACTTCATGGATCCTCTTTTGCTCCCCGTGAGTCTAAGAAGGACTTGAGCTTCTCATTTTTTTCACAGGAACTTGAGCTACTCACTTTTTCGAGATAAAAGTAAATAGTTCAATAGTTATGTACAATAAATTTAATTAAAGTTTCATGGTTTAATGAAAATAATGGAAATAACAAAATTAGTGTGTCCAAAATATAGAAAATTACGAAAAGTAAATGAATTTAATTAAATCAAGAGAAATGTAGGATTGGATTTCATCGTCCACACCCTCTGTATCCAATTAATATTAATACATATTCTAACATTACTAATGCACACATTAATTGACCCCGAATGGATCCCTCGCATTCGAAAATCTAAGGATATTTATCGAATATCGATTCCTCGCATATGAAATAAATATCCCAACATTAAAATCATAATCTCGTGCTATTTGCAATCAAAACGTTATGCTCTATTCCTAGCAACGTAAGGTAAAGAGTAAATTCATTCAGTTCAAATTCTAAGAGCACTTTTTAGTCAAACTTAGAATCAAATTTTATGAAACTGGTGATCAAGTAGAATCAAGCATTACAAACAAAATGAAATCACAAGTAATGAGTAGAAAAGATTCATATATATATATATATATATATATATATCAAAAGAGATATATAAGGGTAAGAAGATTACATTCAATCCTTTGGAGAAACTGGCCGATCACTGTGTAGAGCATAAGATCAATAGAAGACATGATGAAGGAAGAGATCCACTTTCACTTCCTTGCAGTTCTAACTCCTCTTTTCTCTCTTTTTTCTCTTCTTTCACATCTTCTTCCTCTGGTTTTCTCCATTGGTTTCTCAACTCTCTTCTTTGGATGACTTTTTAAATAAAATGGTCCAAGAGGTGCCAAACCAACTCGCCTAGGTGAGTTGTACTCGCCCAGGCAAGTTGGTTACTTCAGGCTAAAGTAAGGTCACTTGCCCAGACAAGTTGATTACTTCAAGCTAAAGTAATTTCACTAGCCCAAGCGAGTTGATTGCAAGCCTGAGCGAGTGGTACTATGAAATTCTTCAAAAATGACCCTTTTGCCCTTCATCTTGGCTTGGTTTTTAGATCCAACAAATAACCATCAAAACATCAAAACTACATAGATGAATCTTCCAATTTAAACAACAATATTTATAAATGTACAAAATATAAAACAACTAGAATTAAGGAAAATTTGTAAGAAAACTACTAAAATCAATAGATAAGTGATTATAATCCCAAAAATAACTAAAATATGACAGTTATCAACACCCCAGCCTAGAATCTTGCTCGTCCTCAAGCAAAGTATGGAAATAAAACTACGAATAATAGAAGTATAAGTATAAAATAAAAAATGCTTCAATACTTCTACACCAAAAACTATGAACATGATTTGTAAAAAATTAACCTCCAAAGTGATAAGAACAACATTTTTAAACACTCAACAATGAGAAATGAAAACATAAGAGATGAAATTCACAGAACCAAACGAGATTAAGATCAATTCGCAATTTATTTCTAAAGAACATCAAAGAGAACACCTGATTCACTTAAACAGAGGAAAACCTCTCAAAGGTGTATAATTTTCACCACGCAAGTGTTTCATCTCAATTCCAACACTAATATGTCATAAATCAATTTTGCAATTCATTTCCCATCAAATCAAAGATAAAGTACATAATCATCATGGATCATTAAGACTTTTAGGGTTGGGCCTGGCTTGAAAGAAATCTTGATTTTTTTGGATATTCAAAATTACCTTGAGAATAGGAGAGCAAAGATAAAAACCAGCTAGCAACTCAAATGAATCCTCATTTCCTATCTTTTCCTTTTTCTACCAAGTCATCAATATTTCCTATACCAACATCCCGACTTATAGGATTTACAACAACACCGTACAATTTAGAACATAATGTACATAAATTCATAGATTTATTTATTCATAAAGAATTCATTTCCCTTTTCTTTTTCTTTTACTTCTTTTTTTTATACAATATTTAATTTACATGAATAACCACATTTAAAACACAAAGTATTTACATCACATTAGCTACCAAATGATATAAATCCCCAACAAAACACCTTTTCTCTCCTAACCTAAGGTAAGTTAGGAATCTGTTATCCTAGGTTAGTGTTCCAACAAAAATATCAAGTGTTTGGCTCAAAGGGCTTGCAAATGGTAAAACAATATATATTGTGATAGATTTTTGGCCAGTGGCTTAAAATGTCCAAGAAAGAAAGAGTGCTTAAATCATATCCATGCATCATATGTTATGACAATTAGAAATTCATGCAAAATCAATTGTAGAACATATCAGTGAGGACACTCAATGTAAAATATGTGGTTGCACACTATAATGACCCTCAAGTCCGGCGCGACTGGTGTGAGGATTCAGCGCTGATAGCGCTAAGTTTCTTCTACAGAATCTTCTGCAGAAATCAGTGCAGAGGTGTGGCGCAATCAGCGCCACAGTTTCTTCCTATTCTTCCTTAGTCTTTGTAATTTCTGGATCAAATAACAATTTATCTGCAAGAAATTTACCTCTCATAAAGGAAAAAGAACAAACTACAATAACACGTGAATATCGAGGTTAGGAAAATAAAATATAACAAGAAAGAATTTATACAAAATTAAAATAAAATAAATAACTAAAGTAAGAAAATTGGCCTATTAAAATGAAAAATTAAATCTTAAAGAACTGAGTAAGCGAGTTAAGTTCCTGGCAACAACGCCAAAAACTTGAGCTACTTAGTTTATAGATTTTTAATAAAAGAGATCGTCTCCACAGAGACTTGAGCTACTTAGTTTTTCTAGATAAAATTAAATAGTTCAATAGTTATGTACAACAAATATAATCAAAATCTCATGGGTTTAAAGAAATAACAGAAATAACAAAATTAGTGCGTCAGAAATACGAAAAATTATGAACAAAAATTAAAATGAATTAATTAATTCTAGAGAGACGTAGGACTGGATTTGATTATTCATACTGTCAGTATCCAATTAATATTAATACATATGAATCATTTTATAACATTACTTATGCATTCATTAATTCACCCCGAATGGATCCCTCGCACTCGAGAATCCTAAGGATATTTACCGAATATCGATTTCTCACATATGAAATAAGTATCCTAGCATTACAATCATAATCAAAACATTATGTTATATTCCTAGTAACGTAACGTAAAGAGTAGATTCATTCAGTTCAAATTCTAACAACATTTTCTAGTCAAACTTAGAATCCAATTTCATTAAACTAGTGATCAAATAGAATCAAGCATTACGAACAGAATGAAATCACCAGTAATGAGTAGAAAAGATTTATATATATATATATCAAATATCAAAATAGATACATAAGGGTACGAAGATTACATTCAATCCTTTGGAGAAACTAGTTGATCATTGTGTAGAGCACAAGATCAACAGAAGACATGACGAAGGAAGCGATCCATGATCACTTCTTTGCAGTTCCAGCTCACTTTTCTCTCTTCTCTCACCTTACTTCTCTTATTCCTCTGATTTTTGCATTTTTTCCTCTGCTGGAATCATTTTCTCTCTTCTAGTCTAATAACCTTTCCCATTTGCATGGCTTTTTAAAACAATGGTGCAAGAGGTGCTAGACTAACTCGCCTAGGCGAGTTGGTTACTTCTGGCATAAGTAATCTCAATAGCCCAGGTGAGCTGATTGGTTAGCCTTGGCGAGTTGCACTCTGAAATATTGCAAAAATGACCCTTTTGCCCTTCATCTTGTCTTTGTTTCTAGATCCAACAAATACCTATCGAAACATCAGAATTGCATGGATGAATCTTCCATATTTAAACAACTACCTATATAAATGTACAAAATATAAAACAACTAGAATTGCATTATCGTCACCAAAGATTGTATCTTTAAACCAATTTAGAAAAGTCTTGTTATGCTCTTTCAACACCCTATTCTTGGTCATTTTTGAGTTACTTTCCTTGACTAAGGCTTTGTCACGAACTATGTATTGCAGGACTTCTTTACTGTTATTCAGTATATACAAATGAACTTGTTGCATTTCCTCTAGACTGGGAGTTATAACATGCAGTCCCCGTGAACCCTTACTTCCCACTCTCTTGTCATGCTGAGACTCAAGAAGCCCAACAGGTTTTTCCTTTTCAATGTACTCTGAACAAAATTCAATAGCTTCTTTGGCAATGTACCTTTCAACAATGGATGCTTCATGACGATGTAGATTTTTTGTATACCCTTTTAAGATCTTCATGTATCGCTCAATTGGGTACATCCACCGTAAATAAACAGGACCATACAATTTAATTTCCCTAACCAGATGAACAATTAAGTGAACCATGATGTCAAAAAATGAAGGAGGAAAATACATCTCCAACTGACACAAGATAATAGCAACCTCATCTTCCAAGTCATCTAACTTTACAAGGTCAATGACTTTGCTATAAATGGCATTGCAGAAAAAACATAAGCGAGTTATGGCATGCCTCTCTTTGTTAGGCAAAATGTCTTGAATCGCCACAACTAACAGTTGTTGTATCAAGATGTGATAATCATGAGACTTTAAGCCAACTAATTTTGGATTTTTCAGTTGCACAAGGCTCTTAATATTTGAAGAGTATCCCTGTGGCACTTTGACACCGCGCAGACACTGACAAAAGTGTGACATGTTGGAGGCCAGTGTATTTTGTTACCATCAGACCTTGGATGTAACTGGTCACACATGTCCATCTCAACTAGATGTTGACGAGTATTCAAACCATCCTTTGTTTTGACTTGAATGTTAAGAATTGAGTCGATGAAATTGTCACACACATTTTTCTCCATATACATAACATCAATATAATGTCTAACATCTAGATTAAACCAGTTGAAGATCAAACAATATCGACCTCTTCTTTCATATGCAAGTTTTACTTGTCAGCTTCTTCTAGGTCTTTCCAAATGTAGTATTGATGTCCTCAACCCGCTTAAGCACCTGTGAACCAGTTAATGGTATCGACGCACTTTCATGCTCTTGACTTCCATTAAAAGCTTTTTTCAAAGGCCGATAAGGGTGATAAGGTTTCAAAAAAACGTCGATGCCAAGTGTATACTTTTTTTCTTCCATGTTTCAATTGTATGTAGCTTGTGTCTTCCTCGCAGATAGGGCATCATGATGGTCCTTAACACTGTATCCACTCAAATTCCCGTATGCTGGAAAGTCATTAATGGTACAAAATAATATTGCACGTAACTTGAATTTCTCATTTCGATACCCATCAAACACCGCAACCCCCTTGTCCCACAACTTTGTCAAGTCTTCAATCAAGGGACTGAGATAAACATCAATGTCATTTCCTGGCTGTCTTGGGCCCGATATCACCATAGACAACATCATGTATTTTCGCTTCATGCACAACCAAGGAGGCAAGTTGTAAATTACTAGCAAAACAGGCCATAAACTATGTTGAGTGCTTAAATTGCCATAGGGATTCATTCCATCAGTGACAAGTCTAAGCCTAAGATTTCTTGCCTCTTTGCCAAAATTCGGATACAAACAATTAATCTTCTTCCACTGGGAGGAATCAGCCGGATAACGGAGCATTCCATCGTAGTTTCTCTCATCTGCATGCCATGAAAGGTCTTTTGTGTCATCTCCATTAGCAAACAACGCTTTAAACCTAGGAATGATTGAAAGATACCATAACACCTTCGCTGGGGGTCTTTCTTAGTGCTTTGGTCACTGCTACACTCATCATTATCCTTCATTTTATACTGTAATACCCCACACCGGGGGCATTTATGCGTTTCTTTAAACTCGTGTCTGTACAATATTGAATCATTAGGGCATGCATGAATTTTCTGATACTCCATACCCATCAGACACTATATCTTTTTCACCTGATAGTAACTTTTTGGCAACATGTTTTCCTCTGGAAGCATATTCTGCACTACCTGAAGTAGTGAAGTGAAACCTTTGTTACTCCACCCATATCTTTGGCCTTGACATTAACCAGACTTAACACCACTGACAACAGCGTCAAAGACTTCTTGCACCCCACCCCAGATACAAAGGCTTCTTCGAATCACTTTCCATGGTATCATACATAGGGACATGTACTTGCAAAAAAAACTCTTGTCCAAGATCATGAATCAATCCTCCAATTGTCCAAGAAATTTTTTATAGTAGATTCATACGTACAGGCTAACTCTCTTTTCTTAAATTTGATGAAATTTCGACAACATTTCGCATTGTTCTCCATGTACACGACATGAAAGCGGTGAGATGAATTCCACCACAATCAAGTATGCACCCAGAGAACAAAGTGAAATGCACTATACCGAAATTTCATCAAATTTCAGAAAATAAAGTTAACTTATATGTATGAATCTACAATAAAAAAAATGAATTTTCTCAAACTGTCCAAATCGATAATTCAAGATTTAATACAATGATTAATTCAAATTGTCCGAAAGAATCATTGCATTGAATCTCAAACGGGAAACTAAGGTTCACTCATAATGAACATAACTTGTATATAAAACAATAGTCATTAATCACATAAAACAAGTTATAAAAGCATTTATAACAAAAAAAAACATGAAAAAAGACATTCGTACATGTAAAGATGGTCACTAATAATTTCCAACAATGAATGTCGTGATGACGATGCAAACAACAAAAGGAAAAGTGCCTACAAATTACCTCTATTAAAATGCACGTTAATTAGTTTATAGCCGAAAGTGTTTACATAGTTAGAGAACACAATTAGAACTGTAAATATAACATAGTAGAGGAAAATACAAAACCAATATTGTTAAAGACGAACTTGAATAATTAAAAAGAGGACAAGTTGAAGAAAAGACAAAGCTTGATTAATATATAATCTTCAAACACAATGAGTTAAACATTTAATAGAATAATAGTAATATTTAATTATTAATTAATTATATTTACTTAAATAAGTGTAAAAGACTTCTTCATAAATATTTTGACATAATATAAATTCAATGTACTACAAAATGAAAGGTTACAAAAGTTGAAACTAATAAAGAAAGTGTTGTTTTGTGCTGTCTGAAACTAACTTGGAACTTAATAAAGAATTGGATCTCCTTAGGTCCAAAATAGTAAGCTTGAAAGCATCTTTGGATCAAACTAGCAATACAAAATCATCAAGGGCAAAAGAAATTTATATGGTAATGCAACGAGCCTCTGAAAGAAAGTGCATCAATAATCAGATGATGACTTGAGAAACTTAATATTGTTTTCAAAAAATTGATGTTATTAGTAATTAGTTCGATTTTTCAAAAAACTTAACATCCATTTTTTAAAATTGATATTGTGATTGATTCCTTAACATCGGTTAAAAAAAAAAAATTGGATGTTGTGAATCTTATATTTGTAACCTACTTTCGAGACTTTTTGTGTCGTCCACACACTCCTCATCTCTCCGTAGCTCGTTCCCGTACTTCATGCTCGTCGCCATTGAAGCCGATAACCTCCCCCTCCTCTTCCTATATTGTCACTTGCTATAAAACAATCACTTGGGCTATTCCTATCCTATTCCTTATACTTATATCTCATTTCCCCCAAATTTCTAGGGTTTATACAAATTTCCATGGCTTCTGCTGATGTTGAGTACCATCGTCATCACCGCTGTAGAGAGCGATGTCTTCCGTCGAAACGGAGATTGAGCCACTCACGTCGGAGCTGTACATCCACATAATCCAACGACCTAGGTTGCGAGAAGTTGTTCCCCATCAGATTCGAGCCCAGCCTTCTTGAAAATCTCGGGGTTGTACAAAACGACGGCGTCTATTTCGGAAGCCTACTGAAAGAAATGAATCCAGAGAGCGGCTATGGGGATGTGGCGCATCGCGGGTGTAGGGTAAAGGAAGAACTCGTTCGGACCAGATTCGTTTGTGGCCTCATCACGCACTGCTTGAAACCCGAGGTTCTGGCGATTCACAGAAACATGTGTTCCTCCGTCATGGCGCAGGCGCGTGAACATTCCTTTCACATCTTCGCGCGTACTGTGGCCAAATTGCGCGGCGGTAATGCCAACTTGAAGTTCGCCTGGCACGATGCATCCAGTAAGGGAGAGATAAATGACATCGTTCAACACAGTTTCGGTCACGCTCACAGTAATGGCCTGCGTCTCTCTGCACAAGATTCTCCACTTGAAAGGTACGCGCAATTTAATTATTTTAATGTTACAATTCGATACGATCTATTCGTTCGTGGAGCTATTTACTCGATCGCATTTTTCAATGTTGATTTGTGAATTTATGAGTTTATGAATGTTGCGTGTGTGGAACGCAGTGTGAGGAGTTCCGTTGTGGACAAAGACGGTTTGAGGCACTTGTTGCTGTGCCGCGTTATCTTGGGGAAGATGGAGGTGGTTCCACGTGGCTCCTACTTGACACTGAATTCTTTATTTTTGTGAAACAATCTTATTCATAAGGCAAGCTCTTGGTCCATGCTCAATTCATTTTATTTTTATGAAATCTTGTTCCAGTTGAAGCAAAATTCATTCTCTTTGAGTACTGACAACATTTTTTTTCTCTATATATGATTGGAGAGACTAGTGTGGATATCACCTACATAGCAATTTTCTTTTCCCAATTCTTAGCCAATTTTTATTAAAAATGCATAAAAATGTACACTAAATACTGATACGCTTGCTATACAGCTGCTTACATATCAGAATTTAGATGTTTTATATTCTGATACCTTATGTTGTAGAGACACATTTATTATCATAACTTGAATCACATTCACATCACTTTTATTCAAATTTTGGTTACGATCATGCCTTTTAAATAAGTTTTGTAAGAGATTAAATACTACGATAATGATGACTAATCAAAACATATATTAATTATATTGCGTAAAAAATAAGCAAATAAAGAAAAATAAATTAATAAAATATAAGAAATATATAAATATAGTAATATGTTATTCAATATATGTAGTGTATTTTAATTTATCAAAAATATATTATATTCTTTGGCTTGTTGCTCAACTGTTTTTCCTTTATCCCCCCAGAGGCACATTTTTGGCAGCAAGCAACTCCTTTACTTTCTAAGGTTAGTAATGAAAAGTGGAGGTTTTTGTGGTGTGCCATGGTTTGCTGTACTTGGACGAAAAACTCGTGCATTTTCAAGGGATTCAAGTTTGATGTAGAGGGTTTGATTCAACAGGTTCTTTTCTTTGCATGGTGTTAGATGAAGGAATGTGTGAAAGACTTCAATCATTCATTCTCTGTATTGGTCAATGAATACAGGTATTTGTATTCTATAAAATTATCCAATTTTATCCTCTATAGATGAACCTTGAAAGCAGAGGTTATGTTCTGTCATTTGTTTACCCTGTGGTGTCTCAGCTTGGATGGCATGCATCTTCGTGAAGCTTCATAGGTGCAGGTTGATGGGTAGTTCTGCTGTGGGATAGTGTACATTTTTATGCATTCATTTTTTTAGGAGGGGGGGGGGGGGGGGGGGGGGGGGTAGCTGTATTAAATGTTGAGAATGTCTTGCTTTCTTTGACTGCTGCCACTCTTTTTTTTGCAGCTTATTACAAATATCCTCACATCATTTTGAAGGTTCTTTATTTTCCAGTGGGTTCTTTCCATCATGTACTAAAGTGATTAAGTGAGAGATTAGCTGCATGATGGTGTGAACATGCATATTATTTTGATTGCAGTTATCAGAATTCATAAATCACGTTGACATATTCTTCTTTGAAAAGAAAAATTGATTTTGAAAGAATTGGGGTTGAAAAGGTTAATTTACGCTTTAAATGATTTTAGAAAAAGTAATTTTATATGAATAAAAAGTAAAATTACTTCTATAGTATGGAGATCGAATATAGATAGACTTTTAAAATAATTTTGTAGAATCAACAAACTTATAGAAAAAAAAAAGTTAACAAACTTGTCATGATAATTTATTATTACAATTAATTTATAACCTTTCTTCTCATTAGTTTTGAAATTCTTTGAAAGTTTATAAATTTGATTTATTTCATGAGATTTTTAATGTAATTATTGAATTGGTAAAATTGAATATCTATAAAAAAAATCATAAAAGATATATTATTTTGTTTAAGCTGTGTTTTTTAACAATGTAGTAAGTGCCTATATAAAATCGGTTATATAAAAAACTGATGTGGATAAGGCAATTTTTACATCAATTTTAGTGAAATTGATGTTGTTTTGCACTTACAACATCGATTTTTATAAAAATTGATGTTGATTTTACATATTTTAACATTTTATTTTGTTAATTGTTTATTAGACAACATCGGTTTTTTTTTAATTGATATTCTATAGTTATGTTAACATCGATTTTCAAAAAATGATGTTAATTTTGATATTTTCAATGTTGATGGTTTCAACATCGATTAAAAATTGATGTTGAAAGTCCAAAAAAGTTTATGCAGAAAGTCATTTTTCTAGTAGTGAACCAATATAAATAATCCAACTTGACTTCTTGACTCCCCTCATCTTCAATTAAAGTTCTCACCTAGCACGATATATAATTAAATTTAAAAACAAAAAGATGAGAAAAATGTCAATCTAACATTTGTTACCACAGATTATTGTCAGCTCTGTTGCATCACAAGCCCAACCAGCACCCAACAAAATCAGAAACAAAAGCTAGCTAGCCACTGGATCAACTATGGCACCAACAACATGCTACACAGCATATAAAAGTAATTTGACTCTAACAAATTCTCACTAAACCAAATGTCCTATAAATTGATCACCATTGCAGCCTGATTTTTCATCATCTTTAATTCATATATTCATTCGATTCATATTCTTAATTTCTTGTTATACGAATTAATTATTTATAGTTTCTCAAGTTCTAAGTTAAATACATTCAATTTTTGTTGTAATTAATCTTGAACCGACAAGATATTCTATTAATGGCGTATAGAACTTCAAGTATCACAAGTTTGTTAGTCACATTGGTGTTGTTAGGCAAAATATTATGTGATGCAGAATTGTCTTCTACGTTTTTATGATAGTGCATGCCCTAATGCACTCAGCACCATAAGAATTGTGATTCGCACTGCAGTATCTATGCAGCACCGCATGGCTTTGCATCTCATTCGTCTTCATTTTCATGATTGCTTTGTTCAAGTACGTATCCGTTGATCTATTAATTGCATGCATGTTCTTAATTAACTTATTAATCCTAATTTGAACCATGTATATAGACAATTTATTACAAGGTTGTGACGCATCAATTTTGCTTCTCTTTGTACAAAATATATCTACGATGCACCCTCTATACTTAAGTGCAGTGACGACAAGACGCGACGACTTTAGACTGCTTTAGCCACGACGACGACAATGATAATGAACACAGTGACGATAGTGACCATGGCGGTGATAGTGACCACAACGACTACGACTATGGCGACAATTATGATGTTCGATTCTTTTTCAAACGTAATAAGCGCGAGTGTAACGCCCGACCACGTGTAAGATCAATGACTGTCCCCACATACCAACACAAGAATTTTCAACGTGCTTTGTCCTCGCTCACACACTTCCTGAGAAACTTCCCAGGAGGTCATCCATCCCAGAATTACTCAAAGTCAAGCACGCTTAACTGTGGAGTTCTTAAGTTATGGTCTACCAAAAAGTAGATGCACCTTATTGGTATAGGTAGTACCTATTATTTCCTTTAAGTTATCCTCAACTGTACAGTCTCATACCTGCACAGCCTTTGGATTCCTCTCGTTTGGGTGTGTATTCGATTCATTCATGTACCCCTCTGACTGGAAGCCTGCTAGGAGCTGCTCCTTGTTCGTGCCTCATTGCACCGGCGATGACTCCCAGCCCTCGTCAGCTCCCGGGATGTTACAGCGAGAACCAAATGTCTGATATTTAAAGTCAATCACAACATCGATTTTTAGTAAAACCAATGTTGACTCATGATGTTTAACATCGATTTTTCATAAAACTGATGTTGATTCATGATGTTTAACATCGGTCGATGTTGACTCATGACGTTCAACATCGATTTTACGAAAAATCGATGTTAACAAGTTCCACTTTTTTACAAAAATGTCACCGCATATTTGTTAACATCGATTAAAATCGATTTTCATATAAATCGATGTTAACTACGCGATGTTGTATCCCTATTTTCTAGTAGTGTGAATAAGAATGAAATTGCATTTTTATATCAATTTGGTTATTCTTCTCTTTACCAATTGCAAGTAAAACATCACAAGTGTTTACTACTACCTTCGGTCCTATATATAAGCAAAATAGTACAAATCATCAAGACCAAGGAAAATAGTGGTCACATTTAATACTACCATAAATTTAAATTTTATTCCAAAAGTATCTTAAGTTTAAATGTTGGAAGTGATAGTCTCATTTAATATATTCATAGGCTAATGAGTGAGTGCTAGTAAATAAAGTTAGTAATAAATTAAGGGTATAAAAAACATTTAATTTTAAATAAGTTTGAAAATTGATCATTATTGTTTATAATTAGAACATAAAAAGATACTGTTTAGTTTATTTTTTATATATAGGATCGAAGCTAGTATAATATATATGATTATACTTAACGGTATAATATTGTGCTTATTTCACTGGTGCATTACACCAATAAATAATGAAAATTTGAGACGAGGGAGAGAAATTTTTTTATTAATCATGACATTAGTGTATGAAATGTATATCCAAATAAGAGAAGCAAAATAACATTAGGAATGTTTAATTGAGATACTAATGAGAGTAGAGTCCAACTCACTTATAACTTGTATATTTTAATTTGTAAGATAAGAATAAATTAAAAGTGTTATTTATAATTTTTCAAAATATAAAGAAAGTTATACTTAGTTTCCCTTCAAAATTACATGCTTAATATTTGTTGTTATTATATTTGCATGTTCATTAACAATCACATTGATATGTGATTATTATCCCATAACCTACCACATGTATCGTTTCCTTTTAAAATATTTTTACGGCATTTGGGCAAAATACTTTTGGACAAAAGATTAAAATAAGTTTTTTTCTTTCAAATTATATCAACTAAAATAATTTATTTTAAATTTGGAAGATTAAATATAATTTACTTTAAAATTGAGAAACTAAAAACATTTAATTTTTTTTATTTATTATGGTTACAAGAAATAACAATCTAATACAACAGCAAATTAGCTAGTGAACAGCTCTCCTCAAATGCTTCTCAATATTCAATCGAGGCTTCCTTTTCGTTTTTTCTTTTTCTTTTTTCCATTTTACTTGACAGCCACACCCTCGTAACTGAAACTTCTAAACAAAATAATGATAAGAATGAAGTAAAAAGAAAATCCAAAGTTACAACTTATGCCAATAATCACATCAAACTATGAACCCCTTCCTAGAGTCTATGACTTGGGCAGGTGTTTAGCCTTGCCACAAAACAGTGCATTGGGAGGAACAACAGTCTCTGTATATACGCTCTGTTCATTGCTCCACACCCTGAGATAAATTTCTTGCCCCGAATACCGTCTTTCCCATATTGCAGACCTCAAGTTCCACATACCCTTATTGTCCAAAGATACCAATATGGAACTCCAAGAGTTGGGATACACCTGTCCATTGCATACACGCAAGAGATTAACTATACCAAAATTTTCTAGTAATACATTCTCTAACACTGTCTTATTAATACACTCTTTATACTAATCTCAGTTAAATTTTAGTAAATAAGAGAAAGTATATAAAAGTTAAACAACATTTGAAAATATATTGCTAACAAAATATCATTAGTGCAGCAATTGACTCACCGGAACAGTGTGTCTAGTAATCCCATCAACCAAGTTGTAAGTCTTTCTCGAATCAGGAGTCCACAAGCCATTGCCATATCTAAAAATTTAAATTTGGTTATTCAAATTTGCAGTCAATAATTAAATCAAACCCAATCGACAAAAAAAAAAAAAAAATAGTTGTCCTACCCAACAACATAGAAGCTAGATCCATCCATGTGCCATGACTGAATGTAATTCTCATTGTTCTGGAAGATTATTTCTGCAAAGTCATGGAGGGTGAATCCTATGACAGATGTGCCTAGTTTGGCAGGGATGCCTGGAGGGGAAGGAAAATCTTTGATTGTGTTGAGATCAAAGACATCGGGAATGTTGAACCAATCAGCAAGCTTCAATGGGGTGTTTGGGTTGATGTGGGAAATTTCATTCACTGCATATCGTAGCTTTCCATTTATTATGGCTTTGGAATTTGCCAACACAAGTGTCCTTAGAATAGGGATGGTTCCGTAGTGGAATGAGCCCTGAGGATTTGGCCGAGCAGCATTTGCTGTCAAATTCAGTCTTTCAAACAACAGAACAAAACACAGTCAGAGGCAATGATCACAAGATTCCCAATTGAAACAGGGCAACATTAAAAAATATGAATTTATTAACTATATAGTCTAAACTTAACCTTTTAATTGAATTTTAAGAAATTGTAAACTTAACTCACTTCAGTAAATTGTATTCTTACCACTTATTTGAGTTGATAAAAAAATTTCTATTTTTATTTTTAATTGTAAAAATGTCATATTTTTATTTGAGTTTTTTATTATATTTGTGTATAAAGTAACAAACATATATAAATATATTTATTATTTTAACTTATTTTTTCTATTTTATACTAAAATTTGAAAAGTAATTAAAATAAAAAAAAGGTTTAATTTTTTGTAATTAAAAATGAAAATAATAAATAAAACTAAAAGTATTTTCTCAAAAACATATTGAGTTTAATTTCTAAGCACGTAAAAATTTTATATTCTCAATCAATCTGAATTCATGATAAAAAAAAATATATAATTTTTTTTATGATGTTATTGATACTAAGATTACCAATTTGATAAATAATTAATTTTTTTAGAGAAATCTGACTAATTATTTTTAATGAGATCATAATATAATAATTCTTTACACTATTGTATAATCAAATATATTTGCTTTCTTACTTTACATTTTTTTGTTTGAGAGGGGATAAATATGAAGAAAAAAGAATATAAACCGTACCTGATGGTTCTGGCTTGCTTAATGGACCATTCTACATCGTTAGTTGCTGGGCCTGAGGGTAATGGAATTGGAGCCTTACTGTTGGAGCCAGAATAGCGAAGAGTTGCTGTGGTTGTAAGAACAATAGGATCGGTAAAACGGCTAGATGCAACAATTGTATAGTCACTGATTGACGCACTGAGTGTGACCAAAACAGTCAGTGATTGGCCCACATGAACATCAAGGGAATTGTACAATTCCTGGATTGTGTGAGCACCTTCAACTTCAATGAGCTTCAATGCATGGCCCTGAATCCTGAAGTTAAATGAGGTTGATAACCCAACATTGGACACCCTGAACTTGTATGTCTTCCCTGAAATGTTATTTAATTTGAGCCAAAATTAATAACCATTGGTGGTAATTTTTATATGAAAATTGAAAACTATCATTATTTCAAAACCATATGGAATAAAATATCATGTTGAATGTGATGGAAATGTTACCTGCTTCCCCAGTAAATACAACCGCATCTTTTTGGCCATTTATGAGAAGAGCATCGGGATTAGGAAGACTCCTGCCAGCATCCAATAGTCTCCTTAGCACCTGCAAATCAAGGGTTTAGGATATTAATTCATGATATTAATATAGTATCCAAGGTTTTAAAAAATGATGCGTAATCAAAATCCTTTTGTAATATCATGAATTATGACTAAATTGCGATCGCAATTCAAAATCTGAAAGTATCCATGGTTGACTTATGAGTTATGACAGACTCCATATTCCAACGGATCATAATATAACTAATAGATCCTAATTAGTATTTGCTACTATGTAGCCTGATATAATCAAGTGCTTAATAACACAAGTTTCTAACGATTGAAACAAATCAGAATCATTAGTTTAAGAATGGCAGAATAACCAAAGATTTTGTGCCAATTTTGAGCTATAGTATAAGCAATTAAGCATGTAAAAAAACAATTTAAGGGGAGTGATTTCTGTACTTTGTGATTGGTTTTGTACCAATCCCCAATAAGCAAGGTGAATTCTCCATCTGGGGCAGGATATGGGATGGATATCACAGATCTTTGGGCAACATTGAATCCCCCGAAACCACCAGCAGCTTTATGAATTTTGGTTGATGGGAAATAAGTGTAAGTTCCAATTTGATCTTTTACTTGGAACTTGTATGTCCAGTTGCTTTTGGGAGGGATTGGACAGTTGGTTCCTAAAACTCCATCTTGCCATGATGTCCTTCTTTGTTTTATTCCACTCCTGTTTTACATTACACCAAAGGAATAAAGGGTTATTATTACACTCCATTATTAACATGTTCAGAACCGACCCAGCAATAAGTGGAACTGAAAATAAATTGAGAAAAAAAAATACTTTAAATTATTTATACATTAAACTTTTTTTTTCCGATGTATGTAATATGATCTTTTTATTTCACAAAAATTAATAATAAATATTTTTTTTATTTTGTTTTTGCTTTACCCCTGGATCCATGATTGTCTTAGTTTATAGAGTAAATTGAAAAGAACCACTAACCATGTGATGAGGAATTTTTCATCTAGCTTGTTAATGACATTCACAAGGATATTGTCATTGGTGATAGCTTCAATTGTAGGGCCCGGGAATTGACCATTGATAAGAATGCCCTAGTAAGAAAGAAAATAAAACATCATATTCATACCCATTCTAATTGTGAAAACGTGGCATTTTAAAAGGGTGGTAAAAAAAAAAAGACCAACCGGTTGAGGAACACCTAGAGGATAAATTGTTCCGTTAGTAATTTCCCATGTGAAGTACTGATATCGGTCTTCTGCAATAACCGAGAGAGCACCCCAGCAAGCCAAAATTCCAACAAAAACTGAAGGAAGAATGCTCTGCTTCATCTTGTCCCTAACACGCTGGCAAATTTGGAATGTCATTTTACATTATGAATGAATTGCAGTTTCAAATTAATATATGAAGAAATTGAAGTGAAGCGATGTGAAAGATATATAAAACAACAACAATGCATGCATTGATTTGATGGTGAAAATTGAAACACTAAAGTTTTAAAATTTATGGCATAAACTTAAAATACCATAAACTGTACCACTATCAGCCAAAATGTAAAATGGACAAAGACAGTGTCATAATAAAAATTGGCATTTCATTATAGTACCTATTTTTAGCAATCAACAAAATGAAATATCCATGTTGCATCTAAGTTATGAAAAGAATACTATATAGTTTATACTTTATACTGCGCGCTTGCGTGCGTGTAAAGAAACTACACAAGAAAGGAATGCAAATTCAACAAGAAAGTTGAAAGCGTACTGGAAATGTAACTTCCTCTTAGCAAGAGGAAACTGAGATGGTGAACTAATGTAAGGATGGAGAATACAGTGATTGATTCCACCCTATATATATTACTTATGATATAAAGAATAGGTGTTATTTGAAAGATGCCAGAGGGTGCACGATACAAGTTGTGTACGCAAAATACTATTGTTATACATGCATTAGTCTTCATTTTCACAACTCACACCTCCTCAAGATTATGGTTTATTTAATATTTGTCAAAAGCCCATGTTACGAAGTTGACTAGAATTTCTTGAGATAAGCAAGTCCACCGCGTTAAAGAAAAATAAAATATTATTATTAGGGACTTTCATGTATGGTTTTATTAAATACGTATGCAATCGCTTTTGATTTTTGGTTTAGGTTATTCAAATGCTTTTCCCTTGTGAAAATGTGAACCAAGGTGAGTTGGCTTTACTGCTAAGGTTGAGTCGGTGGCGGCCGGACGAGAAGATCTAAACCGGGTACGACGCAGCCGATAGCGGATCCTCATTAATTAGTGTAGTAAATTCTACGACCCTCTATATATATATATATATATCCATATCTATATGACTATATTATATATATATATATATATATATATATATATATGTTTTTGTTATTAATTCAATTGAAATCTCATGAACAGTTTAGCTAGAACGCGAAATAATGAGCATGTGATATGGTTACTTTTATATTTAAAATCTACATATTTTATTATCCAGAAATTTATCGTTATAAAAAATTAAGAATGAAAGATATTATATACAATTTTATTCTTATATATGTAAAGTGATTTTTTCTGAATTCAAACTCATAACCAATAAATTATCAAATCATCATAACCAACAAGATTATATTTATTTATTTTATATTTTTTTATGTCATTTTATATTATAACTAAAAGTATAGATTTAATAGCAGTAAAATAGAAGAAAAGTTAATTTGAATGTCCTCTCGCAATTATATTGTTCTACTAAAATGCTCATTGCTCGCATAAATTGCGTCAGTGGTACAAATGGAGATTGCAGTCACGTATAATGCACACGGGTTCAAATGTAATTGTTGGAGAATATAAACTAAATAGTGATATGGTGTTAATAATAGGTACAAGTGGAGGAAATTCTTACTCTAGTTCTAAGATAATATCGGTATGATAGGATCTATCCTAATGGGTATGTTGAGCCTATCAAATTTGATGATTACTAAGAAGGCTCATAATCCCATTTAACTGGTTGACTTTAGTAAGTTCGGGATTCGTCTCGACAACTTAAGAATCCGTTCTTGGCCGTTTACAAGTTCATAAAACCAAACTACGATAAACCGTCAAGGTTCGTAAATCCTAAAACTTTGGTCGACCTCCTAAACATCCAGGGTGGACACACCACTGGTATGCTCTTAGCAGCTCCCAAACCCAAGATCATGTCTTGATAAATTTTGACAAAACCCAGCATGGACGACTCATCTGGTGTTAGCTCTGACAAACATGAGGTACAACTATGTCTTCCCTCGACATACGTTATCATTATCATATTTCTTCATTGCAGGAATATAAGTTCTCAGGAACGTAAAGCCTAAGAAGCATACTTGGCACACAAAGGCCAGGGTCCGCTCTCGGACTCCTATACTCAAGAAAAAACTTGGTATTATTATAGACTATGGAACCCGAACACGGTCAACCGTAGTTATCATCAGATTTTGACAGGGTCCATCCTTGACCGGCATAGTTATCCCAGACAACTTACAACTTTCAAAGCTCGAGGACCATCCGTGGTCAATCTCGTATTCACCCCATTATCCATTACGGAAACATGAGGTATTTATAGCTTTACTCTGATGATTTTAGCGCTCACAAATACTATTCGTGCAGGATTACGAGCCACACAAAAATCAAGGAAACATCTTTGATATATCAAAGTCCAAGGCTCCCTTGGCATTTTGAAACCCAAGAAACATTCTTGGTACTAATTTCTATGGAGTCCCGACACCATAGACTCATCTATTTTGTAGGAATAATTGTTCGAGAATATTGACAAATCGGGTTCGACTCAGAATTTACAACCCATACTAACTTGTCCAGGTTTGTCTGTCAACATGACCAGAGTCAAAGAACATTTGGTGGCATAAACCCGAGGTCCACCCTTGGTATTCTACAAAACCTGAGGTCCGCCCTCGGTACGCTATAATACCCAAGGTCCGCCCTTGGTCCAAGGTCCGTCCTCGGTAATTCACAGGCTCATAAATCCAAAATAAAAAATTAAAGTTTTGGTCGACCTTTGAAGACATCAACCTCGACACGTCATGTCCACCCTCGAGGGCTGACCGTTTTACTATGACACCGGACACATTGCTTTCATGCTCTTTCACCCTTTTTCGCCCATAAATTGGCTTAGAGGCTAGGGGGCTTATGTACAGTCCAAAATAGTAAAATAACACGTGGCCACTTCATAAATGTCAATGTACACGTGGCCACCCTCCATGTCAGCATTGCCTCATTAATAGGCGCTTATTCAACCTCCAGATGCCAGCCCGGACACAATGTCCGGGTTCCTTGTCAACACCGCTACAGGAGCACGGACGTCAACCCTCTACATGAGCGCGGACATCAGCAATATTCTCTCCTTATTAATTGCCTATCTATATGATAGGATATTCAAATAGGTGTAATCACCTTATCTTATCATATAATATCTCAACAAGTTATCTACTAATTGTTACTTATCTACAAGTAACAATATATCAATAAGGTACACATTATCTCCTATTCAAATTAAGATAACTGCCTGTTATTATCTGTTATTATTATCTTCTCAACAGATTATCTATAAGCAATGGCCCAAGGCCCACTCCACGCTATAAATACAACCCTCCAGGTTTTCTCTAAACACACCTCAGAGACATTACACATCTCATTATACTTCTATACACTTGAATGCATTACTCAAGTCTCTCATTCTCTATACTTTAGGCCGAGTCTTCACACTTGATCATCCTTACAAATTTAATGTACTTACTTGAGCGTTGGAGTATTTTTCCTTTGTTTTGCAGGTCTCTCCTCTAAGCAAAGCCTACCCTTACTCCGGAGCCACAGAATTTGGAGTCCACCAAGGCCACATCAAGCCCACACGTGGAATTTCCAGATTTTGGTAACAAGAACGATAAGTCGGAGGAAGATTCGCCACAAAAGAAAGCTTCCTTGATAAGAATCGATTTGGTTTCAATCAAGAACTAACATGAGGCTAAGCTCTCAATTCAAGCAAATGCTTAATTTCTATTAATCAAAGTTGACTAAAAATAGCAAAGTCTAAGTATTTATATGGCTAGGCCTCTAATAAAACACCTAAAAATGTAAGTTTAGGCCTATTTGCAGAAATATCAAAGCCCATTACAAAAATAACAAAAATATATAGAAGCCCTACGATTTTAACATAAAATAATTGATTAATACGACCCGTAATCGATTAAAACATAATGTTCCAGTGCTGTGTAATTGATTACAGGTATCTGGTAATCGATTACAGGTATCTGATTAATCGATTACAGGAATCTGGTAATCTATTACAAATAGACATGACTTCTTTTGTGTTTCCATTGAGTTGGTGTGCTTTTTCATGCTTGTCCACAAGATAAAGGTAGTTTTGATGTGATCTTGAAGGGTTTGAGTTCTAGCTCTTGTCATGGGTCCTTTAAAGCTAATCAAAGGAAGTTCTTCAACTCCTTCTTGACCTTGAGCTTGGCTTTCGACCTTGTCATTGAACCCTTCATGGAGTGCTTCTAGGACTTGATGATCCTTGGATAATCCTCTATCATCCCCTCCTTGAAAAGAATCCGTCCTCGGATTTACATTCAAAACACTTATATCACAAGAAGAAAGATCAGCGATATTAAAAGTTGAACTCACTATACTCACTTGACAAGTCAATCTTGTAGGCATTGTCATTAATCATCTCAAGGACCTTGAAAGGTCCATCACCCCTAGGTTGGAGTTTAGATTTCCTTTGGAAAGGAAACCTATCCTTCCTTAGATACACCCTAACGCAAACTCCGGGATCAAATACCATGGTCATTCTTCCCTTGTTTGCATGTTGAGCAAATTGCTCCATCATCTTCACAATATGATTTGGCACCCTTCCATGGAAATTCCCAACAAAAGTGGCTCTAGAAAGCCCATTTTTACTCAAAATAAAAGAATCATTAGGTAACGAAATTAAATCAATAGGAAATAATGAGCTAACATCATAATAGACCTCACAAGGAGAAAAATAAATGGTAGAGTGGATTACCCCATCATCAAGTCTAGGATTAGGATGTCGATACCTTATGGTGATATTGTTGATGGGTTTACAATCCGTGCACATCCTCCATAGGTTTTCTTTCTTTGGGACTAGGATGACTGGCATTGCACATGCGCTCAATCTTTTCTTCACCCATCCTCCTTGCATCAACTCTTCAACTGGCTTTTGAATTTCCTTGGTCTCTTCCGGATTACTCAAATAGGTAGCGCTATTAGGAAGTAAAGCTCCCGGAACCAGATCAATTTGCTTCTCAATTTCCTCTTAAAGGAGGCAAGCTATGTGGTATGTCTTGTGGACAGACATCCTCAAACTCCTTTAAAAGTGTACCAAAACCTGGAGGCAAGTTAAAGGAACTAAAGGCAAGCACAAATAATTTGGAATGAGTAAATACATTTGTTCTCTAGCTAGCATCACTCTTTTTACCACCATAGGTTTGATGAGCAAACCCGATTTTACCACTAATTATTTTTCACTCTTTTTTTCTATTTTCTCGGGTTCTCCCTTATCAATCTTTTTGCCATCCTTTTCTTTTTGGTTTTTCTTTCTCAAAGGACTCTTTTCTTCTTTAATTTTCTTTTCTTTTTCTCTTTTCAATCGCATTTTTATTTGATCCTCACACACCTCACTTGGAGACAAAGGTGAGAGGACTACCTTTTTACCTTTATGAAGGAAAGAGTATTGATTGGTGACCCCATTGTGTACCACATCTCTATCATATTGCCAAGGTCTACAAAGCAACACATGACTAGCTTCCATAGGAACCATATCACAAAGCACATCATCCACATATTTGCCAATGGAAAATGTAAGCAACACTTGCTTATCCACCACCAACTCACCATTGTCACTCAACCATTGCAATTTATGAGGTTTAGGGTGAAGAGAAGTTTTTAAACCAAACATTTCTACCAATCTAGTGCTTGTAACATTTGTGCAACTTCCTCCATCGATGATAAGAGAACAAACCTTTCCATTAACCAAACATCTAGAATGAAAAATGTTTTCTCTTTGTGTATCATCTCCATCTTTGCACAAACTACCCATGAGTCGTCTTACCATCAAAAGATCTCCCTCTTCCGGTTTAAGAAAATAATCATCTTCACCTTCACTAGAGGAACTATGAGAACACCTAGATGACTCACTATCCACCTCTCCATTCTCCAACACAATCATGGTCCTTTTGTTTGGACATTGGGATGCAATATGAACCTTACCCAAACACTTAAAACATTTAATGGAACTAGATTAAGTGTAAAGAGTTTTAGTAGGAGAAGTAGGATTACCTTTTGAAGACTTGCGTTCAATATGTTGAGAAGAAGAACCCTCATTCTTGGAAGTGTCCTTATCCTTCCAAGATGAATGACCATAAGACTTTTTGTAGTCTTGTTTTCTCTTCAATTGTTGCTCCACTTTTATAGCCCTATGTAGAAGTTCATCCATGCTGTTGTAGTTTTGAAGTTCAACAACATCTTGAATGTCCTTATTCAAGCCATTCAAAAATCTAACCTTGTCACCTCATTAGTCTCCTTAATCTTTGCTCTTACCAAAGAAAGCTCCATCTCCTTGTAATAGTCATCAACACATTTACTTCCTTGATCGAGCATTTGTAATTTGTTATGCAAGCCCCTTATGTATTGAGGTGAGACAAATCTCTCCCTCATAATTCCTTTCATTATCATCCATGTGTCCGATCTATGTCTCCTCAATCTTCCTCTTTCCATTTGCACTTGAGTCCACCAAGTCATGACATATCCCTCAAATTCTAAGCTAGCCAACTTCATTTTCTTTTCTTCACTAAAATTGTGACAATCGAAAACTTGGTCAACTTTCATCTACCAATCAAGGTAACCTTCTGGGTCATTAGTACCTAGGAACTTGGGAAGTTTGAATTTCACATCTTCTATTCCATCCCTATTTCTCCTAGGCCTATGCCTTCTCCCATCATCGTAACCATCATAACTCCCTTGAGAAGAATGAGGTGACCTATGATGTCTTTCTCTCCATGTCCTCCATTCTTCCACTCAAATCTTAAGTACTTCTTTGTATCTTATCAAAACGTTCATCCATCATTCTTTCAACATTTCTTTGCATCCTATCCATTTGCTTAGCCAATGAAGTCATTAGCATAGTAGTTCTAGGTGAAGGTGGATCACTATCGCAATCGGACACCATTGCTACAAGAAAAAGTGGGTAAAACAAAACAATAATGCACCTTACCACTCACTAAGTGTTTACACTCTTCAACACTCGTGTTTCACACTTGTAAGGCTTTTTCTATAAGGTTCACTCTTGTCTTTTTCCACTCTCTATCTCTTTTTCAAGTCTTGAAATTCAACCAAAGATTCCAATTCAATGAATATCCAAAGTGAAAGATGAAACAAATCCAAACTCAACTGAAGAGGTCAAGGAAGAAAGAAAAACTCTAAGACAAAACCTTGAAAATTTAGAAGACAAGCAATAAAAGCTCAACAAGAAAAACACAATTCAAAAGGAAAGTCAAAGAAAGACAATTATGAAGATGAAAAAATATATTGACTAAATATAAACCATTGTAATTATGCAAAAAGACAGTGCTATTAAGCAATCACGAGCACACACTAAGAAAGAGGGCTTTTAAAATAAAATTTTGGCTGTCAACTTTTTTTATATTTGGGTCCTCATATTTTTTGATATTTTCATTTTGACCCAATATACTTTTTAACAATTGCCTTTTGGTCCTTCGTATATTCTCTTTTAGGACCAGAAATTTTTGATATTTGCACAAATGCCCCAAAACTCTCTAGACAAAATTTTCTGAATTAAACTCAGAAAATTTCCAAAAATGCTATGAGTTTCATGAAGAACATGAAGAATAACCCATATTCAAAACAACTCAGAATTCAACAAAATGATAGGGGAAATGAAGGCAATTGCAAGATAAACTAAAAAATTACACAAGAAATACACAAAGAACAACAAACAAGCAACAATCATGATTTTTCAATTTTCATTTTTCGGAAAAAAAAATAAAAACAAAAATGCAAATAACATAGATAGAAATCTTTACGAAATGCTTTCCGGAATCAAGCTCTGATACCACATGATGACTACCAAGACATGAATGCTTGGTTTGGATCGTTTCCGGATTGCAAGTTTCAAGACTCCATGAATTATGGTTTAAAACTCAAATAGAAAAAATGGAGAAGATTAAGGAATGACGCCACGATCCACAAATGAAACAATAAGTCGGAGGATGATTCGCCACAAAAGAAAGCTTCCTTGATAAGAATCAATTTGGTTTCAATCAAGAACCAACAAGAGGCTAAACTCTCAATTCAAGCAAGTGCTTAATTTCTATTAATCAAAGTTGACCAAAAATAGCAAGGTCTGAGTATTTATATGGCTATGCCTCTAATAAGACACTTAAGAACGTAAGTTTAGGCCTATTTGCGGAAATACCAAAGCCCATTACAAAAATAACAAAAATATATAGAAGCACTACAATTTTAACATAAACCAATCGATTAATACGATCCTAATCGATTAAAACAGAGCGTTCCATCACTGTGTAATCGATTACAAGTATCTGATTAATCTAATACAGGAATCTGATAATCTATTACAACAAACATGACTTCATTTGTGTTTGCATTGAGTTGATGTGCTTCTTCATACT
Organism: Glycine tomentella; assembly: GCA_007407185.1. NCBI lineage: Eukaryota > Viridiplantae > Streptophyta > Magnoliopsida > Fabales > Fabaceae > Glycine > Glycine tomentella. Next base: position 115,393 of record PYAF01003635.1, read on the forward strand.
TGTTCACAAGATATAAAGTAGTTTTGATGTGGTCTTGAAGGGCTTGAGTTCTAGCTCTTGTCATGGGTCCTTTTAGGCTAATCAAAGAAAGTTCTTCAACTCCTTGACCTTGAGCTTGGCTTTGGACCTTATCTGAACCTTTCATGGAGTGCTTCTAAGACTTCATGATCCTTGGATAATACTCTATCAAAATTACTTCTATTTATCTCACTACTACACGAATAGGCTTTAACGACAGACATTCCACGTCGGTTATTAAAAAACCGTCGTAGTAGACAATGCGGTGGCATTTTTGTAATAATGTCCAAAGTTCAACGACGGTTCTTTGTAAACCCGTAGTAATTGGTGATAACGACGACGGTTGTTAGTGAACCGCCTTAGTAAATTGTGATTCAAAAACGGGTCTATGTTGAAACCGTCATTGTTTTTTTAAGTTGTTTTTTATTTTTCATTTTCAATCCCAGCCTTCTCATACCCTGAAATTAATATGCTCAAATAGTGCCCCCAATCCAAACCCTAAAACTTACACTTCTCCTTCGAACGACACCGGTACACTTCCAAGTGCTTCCGCCATCGACCTGACACTCGTGCCGCCGTCTCCGTTTGCCATGCCCTCTGTATTTTATATTGCTCACAAGGTATTTGTGCATATTTCTCTGTCTTTCTCTCTTGAACTTTCCGAAAAAGATCACCTTTGGAGGAAGTTGGTTGAAAACTTGGGTGGTGGAAGAAAACTGGAGTTGGAAGGAGAGAGTAGCAGTGAGAGTTAGCGAAGGGAAGCGTGGGACAAAGTGAACAATGTGTGAGTTAATTTATAGAGAAAAAAATTGAAGAGAGTAAGGGGAAAAGAAAGAGAAGAGGAAACATGGGTGGGGGTGGGGGGGACGTGTGTCCCTTCTGTGTCTGACACAACAATCATGCATGTGTAAGCATATAAGGCGGCTGGTTTAGGAGCCTAAAAGATTTTCAAGTTTGGGTTCTATGATGATGCTTATGGCGTCATGTAAATGATTATTCTGAATGGAGTTTTGATTTTGATGTTTCTTTATGATGTTGTTTCCTTGTGAGCACTAAGCAGTGGCAAGAGGGGAATAATGGGAACAAAAAATTTGGCCCTAATGGACATAAGAGAGGGATCATAATGGGTCTTCCTTTCTAGGGTTTGTAAAATGATGGTGGGCTAGGCCATCCCAAGATATGCAATGATGGTTTGGATTGGGTCTGTGAAACCACCATCGGTATTCAGCACCCTTCCTTAGCCCCCTCCCCCTATCATCAATTACTCTTTTGTTTTTATTTATGCTGCACTTCTATTTTTTCGTCCTTGATGATTCTCACTTTCATTTCGCAATTTTCATGTGTCGGGCACTGTTGCCAATAATCATTCTCATTGCCGTAATATTATTTACTATTGTTCCTTTTGTTAAAATTTGGTGGTTGCTGTTCATTAATACTTGAGAGAGAGGAGAAGAAAATGCCAATTTTTTTGTTGACTTGTCTTCACTCTGCGACACTACCTCTTTTTTCTCCCCATAGAAACTTGTTTATTTATTTTAACATTTAAGCAATACGAAATTTAGTTCTTGTGGGGTTAGTGGAATGGCAGAATCTCTTACTTGAACAGCAGGGCTTGTCGATAATTAGTTTCATTTAATTATGCTAGGGATTAGGAGTGCTTTATTTAAACAAACAGAAAGTGAAATCATTAAAAGGGTACCACAAAAAGGGCGAAAAAGAAAGGATGTGGAGGGTGTTCCGATTGAGTTTTAACATCTGGTTTCTGCTTTGGTTGTAGGTACCTTAAACACTTGGCCTATGACATTACATATGCGCGGGATTTCACTGATGTTGATGACAAGGTAATTAATTTCTAAGCTGCTGGTGTGGTGATTGCATATATATCCCTTTTTGTTTTTAAAATAATTTGCATCCTTCTTTGTTGACATTATTCTAGTTGCATGTGTTTAATCCTTTCAATATCATGTCCATATTTGGACCTGTGCAATAAAAAAATAATATGAAACTGTAATTAGGGTCTTCATAGACCTTCAACTTCATAGACATTCCTTTTGTGTTTTTTCGTCTTTTGGTTTGGATTAACCTTGCTTCACAGTTTGGTCAGTGTATATGGACAAACATTCATGGCTATTTAGTAATAACACTAAGAATGTCAAAGCAAAATTAACAAGTTTGATAGCAGAAGCCATGGAAAATAATGGCAAACTATCTAGGTAGCACCGACATATATGTAGTTTTGGTCCCTTTGATAATTATCTTATAACAATAACAAAAAGAGATGGGGTTGGAGTCTGGTGCATAGTTATCTATAATCACAACTAGCTATCTAAGTCTTCATCTAAGTTGAAACATATCAAATGTGGGTTTTAGAGCACTGAATGTCAAACCAAGCATACACTAGCATGGTTGCCTAAAATAGATAGTCTAGGTACCTATGTTCAGGGAATGGAGTGGAAAACAGCTCCCTGCCTCAGATGGTTGGCCCAAGGCTAAAAGGGTTAATTTTGAGCCGTAGGTGAACCTAAAGTGACATAGTCAAAGGCTTCCAGCTTCGAACCAATGACTTGAAATTTTACCTATGAGTGACTACTTCTGTCAGTCTAATTAACTGTTTATATATTTAGTTTTGTGAGTATCCAATTCCTTGTAGACCAATGATAAGTTATGAGGGTTAATTTGTTTTATGCAGAAAAAGAATTTGACTACAGCATGAAGCTGTTTTATTTCTCTGCCTGAAGAAAAATTGCAGGAACCTAAACCTATTATATATAAAATGAGATTAAAGTAGATGAACATACGATAGTTTATATAGGTACTTTAAAACACCTTTGATTAATTGGTTCTGTCTAATGGCCTTTAAGGACAGCATGATAAAGCTTTTTACTTTCTTTATGGTTCCTAGAGTAAGATAAAGATGCCGACAGTGTGGTCACTAAGTTTTTATGGCGTTTGATGCTACCACACTTTCATTTTCCTAGCAAGTACCATAGTTATTTTTGTTTTTAAGTGGACAAAAACACAAGTATTTATCAGAATGTTGTTATTTTGATTGCACTACCTAACAACTTAACAATGAAAATAAAATCGCCAAAGTCCAAAGATAATCAATGGTAAATATATGACAAGAATTCTCTTCATACATATGAGCATATGAGCATGTTTAGATTTGATATTGACATTGTCTGCATTAAGTTCCAACTCCTCCATTGCAACCATCAATGACCTAAAAATGGTCCTTGAAGTAAATGACATGGCCAATTGGGTATGAGATGTTTCTGCATCCAGCCTTTGATATGAAGAGAATCCTTCATTTGTTGTTGGTTGTCTTACAAGTGTTCGAAGAAACATTCTTCGAATTGGTTGTGGCTTGTATGGTGGAGCCTACTTCCTGCTCTTTGAGTATTTTAGCTAACTTATTGATTCTTTCTTGAGCTTGATCCTCATGACCACTGCAAAACACCAAAGATTGCTTGTCAAGAAGAGGAAGGAGGTTCAGATCAGTAGCTTGACAAAAAGCATATTAGTGTATCGGACACTAAGTTTTCTTCTAGAAAACAAATTTTTGTCTTTTATTGGTCCCATGTTGACCTAATCATCAAACCAATAGCTAAAAGACTAGAACTAATATATAAATCTCAAATAAATTGTTAGCTATTAAGCCATCGACTCTTTCACAATTTGGGAAAAAAAAGGTTCAAACTAATATGAGGAGTTACTGAACTGTACCTGTCTTGCAGTAAACTCATCTGGTTGTTGATGCCCACTAATCCAACATGCATCATATTACCATAGTTAACTGGTTCCACAAAACCACTTGTAAGTGCTTCGTGAGGGTTGTTGGTTGGCTCCCTCAATCCAGCAATGATAATTGCAGGCAAAAATTTAAGAGACTTAATTATAACCATCACTCCCCACTTTTTCTCACTATGTTTCTCCTACACTGTTTTATTTACAGTTTGGTCTTCAACCCCATTCTTCCTTTCAATGTACTCATCATACAACTCCCATGTACAACTAGTTTTAAACTTTTTTTATGATCCAAAAATATAGTAATACTCATGAGTGTTTCTCTTTCTAAATTGTTTTTATGGTTAGTGTTTTAAGGATTTACACTCAGTACTCGATTTGGAGTTAGCTTTCATAATTAAAATTCAAATAAACTCTTCTTCATGTATATTTTTTTTTGTTATATTTTGTTTTGTTGGATTGCAGTGACAAGGAATCTGAAAGGGTATGATCAGTTCATTAACGTTGTCCTAGATGAAGCTATAGAGTGTTTAAGAGGTGACTAAATAACACAGATCTTGTTTTTTCTGTTTATCGTTTGTATTTGTAGTTTATTCAATAAGCATAACTATGAACCTTATCAAAATAAGCTATTTTTTAGCTTATTTTATTAAGCTCTGTAACCAAGTCTATGGGAATTCTCATTTGATAAGAGTTTAGTGAATAAATGCTTAATGAAGCTGTTTACCCTAATATGCCCCAATTGCAAATTTAGTTCATAGCCAAAATACTGGACACAGATTTAGTTCGTAGCCAAAATAATAAGATCCATTCATAATACCAATCTATTCAGGAACTGCAACTGTGCGAAACTTGACCAATCCCGGTCTAAACTTTTCATCCTTGTTTATAACATCAAATCAAAAGAGAGCTACAACAGTTAATCTCACAAGCTAAATAAAAATGATCCAACCAAATCATCATGCATTCAAATAATCTCTTCTATTTCCCTCATAGGCACCAAATAATACAAAGAAAAGCCCACACAAGCAGGTCTCACCTACAAATGCTAGAAAGGACGACATTGAGGATAGACTTAGTTAAATCACTTCAATTTACATTTTACTTGTTTTATTTTGCAACCTCCTAACATACCTACTACCCTGCAATCTACAGCATCACCATTTCTGTAGTATTAGGATGTTCTATCTGATGGTGCAAGCTCCTTTTTATCAGAATTGAGATTAATGTTGGACTGTGATTTGTCAGTTGATGCAACCTCATCCTGTTGATTCTCATCTTTCTTTGAATTCAAAAACCGACCTCCACATCATCTTGCACCAATAAAATAGTGGTCTGATGGATCTTTAGTTATGTCAAAATGTTTGAAACTGCAAGTGTCATTATCACAACTTGCTAAGGCAGGAGCATCTTCATTTCCCAAGCTACAAAGTGTCGCACTTGCTTCCAGAGTTTCATTTTCTTTTGAAATAACCTCATCATACCTTTCATTCTTATTGCCTGAATTATCACCATCAATTGCAATATGTCTATGTGAAGTAGAATCATCATTAACTACAGCTGATGGATGTTCACGTTCAGCTTTTATCTCCAACGGAATAGAATCCAATTTCCTTGAGCCTCTTGATAATATTCTGGTGGCAAGTCTAGTGACCAAAAAGAGCATATCTTTACATAATTCTAATAGTCTCAAGCTTTTCTATTGTCGAGATCCAATATTGAGTAGAGATATGGCCAATGGGCCTAGCTTGAATTAGAGCCATATGAACAAGATGGGTAATATTAATCTATTTGTATAAAAGTTACAAAATTCATAAACTAACAAGTTTATCTATAATAGGACCATCATGTGGTTAATTATAAGTTGAGAAAGGGAATGAGATTGGGAGTCATCCCCACATTCCTTAATTTACATAATTAGATGCAAGGTTTTAGTCATTCTTTTATAGTCTTCCTCCATTTATTAGATCGATCTTTTGCATCAAGTCAATTTGTTTGCCTTTTCAATCTTATAAACTTTTTGCCACTTAATTATCAGTTTCCACACACCCCATGTCTCTGTCTCTCTCACTTTGCGTCTCTCTTGCAGGGATAGACGTGTCCTCTTAAAGGGTATCTTCCTGTCATAAATCTGTGCCTAATATCTCTCATTGGCTAAGGCTGTTTAGTCTTGTGAGGGTAGAAGAGCAGTTGCCTAAAGGCCCTCCCAACAAGGAAAAAAAGGTACTTCCCTTTTAGTTAATCCGATGAAAGAAACCGATACATCACAAACAGGTCAAATCATGTTCATGTTGTAACTTTCCCTCTTTGCATCTTCTCTGTATGCATGTATAGTTCTTTTCTCTGTTTGATTTAACTTTTAAGCATGGTTCTATTCTACACATCTTTTGCTTTGCTTCTCATCTGTTTTATTTTAACAAGAAAGTTCATCCATCCTGTGCTTCATCATAAGCTTTCTGTTGTCTCTTGACTTTATGCTAGTTTTGTCTCAATGTGTTCAGGTTAAAGAATGTTGCTTCTCTGAGATTTCTCCTGGACCACTGCCAGCTCACCCACTTCTAAATTTTTTGTTCAACTCATTGCTGGTAGTGTAGTTCTCATACAGTTCATTCTTAAGATGAATATTGATGACTACTCAAGATTAATTTATAATATATTCTCTGTGTAGGTTCCTTTATCATTTGATGTAGCCATCGAAGTTGTTGTTGAAGTTGTGAATAAACACGAGGTATGGTTGCCCAATTTGATTGAACACCTATCATTCTCATCATTATTGATATGTTTGGCTAAGTGCACATGTCTGTAATTATTTTAAATATGTCATTGTCCTACTAGTCTACTACAATGTTATTGATGTAATTTGTCGTTGTCTTACATATTAAAAAATGTTCTTCAGGTCGATTTATATACTAGATTTTAGAGTTAGGCAGTTCCTTACAATTATCATATATGTAACTTTCATGGTTTGTTTACAGTTTGAAGCTTTGCTCTCATTCTATTAAGCGACCACCTTCTATCAGAATTTTTTTTTTCATTCGCGGCAAGCACTGGGTGTGTCCTTAAACTTTTGAGTTTTGAGCACCTTTTGCGAAAATTAGGTGGCAGGGTGTTGTTTCCCCAAAACTTGCCTTGGAAAATGATTAACTATCTTTGGTGTTCAGCACACAGCTATTCCAAGGAAGATGCTCTTTCTAACATAGAGATAGATTGTGTACATTTACTTTCTAAGTTTCTTCTATCAAAACTAATTCTCCCCCTAGTAGTATTTTTGCTGTCTTCTTTCTAACAAAATTATTTTTCCTACTATAGAATAAAAGTATTAAAAAACATCACTTTCCATAAATAATATAGCTAAGAAATTCAGTGATAGAATATATGGAACAACTTAAGCAGAGAAAGAATGCACAACATAAACTCATCTTTAGAAAGGCAACTCAATAGAGAAAGAATGCACAACATAAACTCATCTTTAGAAAGGCAACTCAATTTGATGTGTTTTGCAGGGAAAGTTAACTAAAACCTACAAAATTATATCCAACACACATGCAAAGCCACACAGCTGAAAGGCAAAACTGATTGGATACATATTTTAAGATAATTAAAACAGAAATAGTGAAAAAAAAATCATGACTCAAATTAATTGCATTTTCCATCACAGAAACTTGAGACAACAAAAACTTAAAAAAAAGTTATTCATTACTTTTAGATTATCACATGAAACAAAACTTAAATATGTCCTACGACAAAGTTACCAAAGAACTGGCAAAAGGGCTGCTTTAAACAAGTAAACCACTGAAACCTGGGAAGATTGAACTTAAAATCAAACAAATAGCTTGGTCAATATTCCAATTTGATAGAAGTATAGCATCATATTGGTCCTTATATAAAATTGTTGTCTACCTCTTCTTCCAATTCTGTTCCTACTGCATCCTTTTCCTCTACCTTACTTGTCCTTGAGAGTTTCTCATCCTCCTCCCTCTTCAATTTCAACTAAGCCTCAAAGCCAGATTTCCTCACCCTCTATTGAGTCTCCCTGTTCTGACATTGCTGTCTCAGTCACCTGAACCTGCTCAATCTCCTACTCAGGATACAGCAGCTTCCCAGATACTGTTCATTCTGGTACACTGCAGTCTGATGCTCATCCTCAGTTGTCTCCAACTGAACCTTAGAATGCCCCACCAACCTCTCTTGTCAAACCAGAAAGTGTGCATCCTATGGTTACAAGAGCTAAAGCTGGAATAGTACAACCAAGGATTCATCCTTCCTTGTTTCGTGATCATACTGAACTCAAGTCAGTGAAACAAGCACTTCAAGACTCCATATGGTTTTCTGCTATGACAGATGAGTTTCAGGCTCTTTAAAGGAACAGTACTTGGACCCGAGTTCCTCTTCCTCCCCAACAGAAATGCAATTGGATGTAAGTGGGTATTCAGAGTTAAGGAAAACTCTGATGGCAGTATAAATAGGTACAAAGCCAGATTGGTGGCTTATGGTTTTAAGCAAAAGTTTAGGTTTGAAGCTGATGAGACATTCTCTCGTGTGATTAAACCATTAATAATTCGGGTGATTTTAACTCTTGCAATCACTCACAAGTGACCCTTGCAGCAGCTGGATGTAAATAATGCCTTTCTTAATGGGCTGTTAGAGGAAGAAGTTTACATGACTCAACCTCCAGGTTTTGAGGCCTCTCATAAGTCCCTTGTGTGCAAGCTGAATAGAGCAATTTATGGGCTGAAAACTACTTTGCTGCAGTTTGGGTTTACTGACAGCAAATGTGACCCATCTTTATTCATTTACAAGACTGCCTCCACTTTACCTATTTTTTGTCTATGTTGATGATATTATTATCACTGGTAACACCTTCTTTGGTTCACAAGTTAATATAGCAACTCAATGCCTCATTCTGTCTCAAACAACTGGGTTCTCTAGACCATTTTTTGGGGATTGAAGTTCATTTATTGTCTAGTGGAGCACTCTGAATGACTCAATCCAAGTACAGTAGAGATCTGTTGCAAAGGACAAATATGTTGGAGGGAAAGCCCATTTCTTCACCCATGACCTCAAGCTGCAAGCTCCCCAAACATGGGTCTGATTTACTGCAGGATCCTTCTTGTTACAGGTCTGTTGTTCGATCCCTGCAGTATGTTACTGTCACTCATCCTGAACTCAGTTTTGCTGTTAACAAGGTTTGCCAATTCATGGCCTCACCTCTCAAATCCCACTGGACAGCAGTAAAGAGGATTTTGAGGTACCTTAAAGGTGCTCTCTGTTCATGGCCTCACCTCCTCATCAACACATTTCCATTATGGGGTTTTGTGACTCTGACTGGGCTTCAGACCTGTATGACAGAAGATCTACTTTTGGTGCAGTAGTGTATGTTGGCCCTAACTTGGTATCTTAGTGGTCCAGAAAGCAGAAACTGGTCTCCAAGTCCAGAACTGAAGCAGAATATAGGAGTTTAGCTGGTGCCACAGCTGATATCCTCTGGATTTAGACTCTTCTCCAAGAACTTGCAGTTCCTCATACTACACCTCTAGTGCTTTGTGACAATTCAAGTGCAGTGCAGCTAGCTCATAACCCAGTTTTACATGCTACAACAAAACACATGGAGTTGGATGTGTTTTTTGCAAGAGAAAAGGTTCTCACCAAGCAGCTAGTGGTTCAGCATATCCCTGGGACAGACCAGTAGGCAGACCTTGTTACCAAGCCTTTGTCTCCTACTAGGTTTACCTATTTGTGTTCCAAACTCAATGTAGCTGAGGTACCTTTGGTTTCTCAACCCCATTGAGTTTGCGGGGGATCTCTAGTTAATTTATAACTATAGTCAGTTGATAGTTAGCTCTAGTTAGTCTTCAGCTACAACTGAATGTCATCAGTATAAGTACTGCTATTCTAAGAGATCTCAGTGGCTTTTGTAATATTTTCTAAAGTCAATATACAAATTTTCACCCCCTTTCATCTGAAATCATCACATTTGGATCCTTAGGAAACATAAGTTGATGTAAATTCAGTAAATCCATCAAATATACCCTCACATTATAATCTGGGACTCTGCAAACAACCTGTTCAGTGCCTCTTACGAGTAATTTCCTATTCATGATAAGCAATATCAATTCCCAAGAATTCCAGATACATGCAATTTTGTTTGATAGAAGCTTCTTGTGAGTAATATACATAATCCCTTACACTAAGTGGCAATAGCCATCCTCAATGCAAACCCAAACGACACGCTGTCAATGCATCATACCCAGCCAAATTATTTCAGTTAAATTGATTATATTTTCTCCCTCAACAACCAATGAGGAGAGATACATATGCTCCCAAATTTTTTTTTTGGAATCCAAATAGGACAACTGTACTCATGTTGAGAAAATGCATAAACTATCACCCAATATTTCAGGTCAACCTATGTATAGGAGTAATTTCTCCTGCATAGACTTATAATAAAACTTTCCTGTATATGAGTAATTTCTCCAAGACCTAACTATTGATTTGTTACGATCATGACTGATTAGTATGGTAGGACCCTACGAGTTTTGGGCATTGCGGTGACAACAATTGCTGATGGTCTAATGGCTATGGTAGTAGAGATTTGGAATTATTTCATTTTTTTTCTAATATTCTATATGTAGGCATATAAACTACCCAAATTCAATAAAAATTTCAAACACAAATTCTCCATTGATTTCATAAATGTAACAAATACTTACATATGTACAAAATTAGGCCAATACTTTAATTATTTTCATACAATTTTGAGTCGCTATACATTTTCATAAAACAGATGTATATTTTAACTTTTTGGAAAAGTTTAAGTTGCCACTTTAAAATACTGTTATAGTCATTTAAAAAAAAATTAAGACTACGTGAAGGGTGATTTTCAAGTGAGGTTAGTAACTATCACCAATCTCTACACATTTATAACAACATATAATACCGACTTTTACTTAATACATTGCTGCTAGTGATCTACTAATTGCTCTTAATTGCACTCTTCAGCTACTACTAGTGTACTGTAAATGCAGATTTATAATTTAGAATTTCTCTTTTTGTTATAAATTCATTGTTTTATGTTTTTTTTTCTTAAAAAAAATAAGGACATACCTATAATTCATTTTCTGCTAGTATTTTATAATTCAAACTAAGTCTTCATTTTATGCAAGTGAACCAAGTGAGCCAACTCCCATTTTGCCTGCTCATTATGATTTGGCGTAGTGGCTTAATCAGTTCAAATGATAATTGTTTGAATATACTTGTTGAACTGCAAACTTTGTTTGCCTAATAAGGCTGGGCAAATACTCTTGCTTAGTCAGTGTTCTCTTCCCATCCTTTTTAATGTACGATTGTTTATCATTGGGTAGAATGGATATGTATGAAATTGGTGGTTTAATGTTGTACATAAATAACATTATCATACTTATTGTTGTTCGATGTTTCAGGTCTTTCTTAAATAGTCAAGTAGAATGTACAAAATTGGCAGCTTTTGTGATTCTCCAAGAACAACTAATTCCTTGACACCGTAGAGAACACTGCATTCAGTAGTTCTGCCAATACTCCCCCACAAGCAGGTATGTACGGTGTCTTTCATTCCTCTGTTGAGTATACATGTTTGTATATGTCACAAGTACCTTTTCTCATAACATCAACTGCATAGTTGTTGAACCTTAGTTCCCCGTTTAAGGTTCAATTGGATGATTTCTACGGATAGTTTGTATTAATCGTTCAATTGAATCTTGAATTGTCCGTTTGGACAGTTTGG
>PYAF01003635.1:127016-142763 GCA_007407185.1 Glycine tomentella
TACCTTTTCTCATAACATCAACTGCATAGTTGTTGAACCTTAGTTCCCCGTTTAAGGTTCAATTGGATGATTTCTACGGATAGTTTGTATTAATCGTTCAATTGAATCTTGAATTGTCCGTTTGGACAGTTTGGGAAGTTAGTCATTTTATACATCATTCGTACATAGTGGTTAAGTATGAGTTGTTTAATGTAATGACGTTTCGGTTTCATGCATCTTCCTTTGTTCTCTGAGTGCATACATGAATGTGGTGACAACAAGTCACTGCTCTCATGTTGTGTACTTGGAGACCAAAGGGAAATGCTGCCGAAATTTCATTAAATTAAACCAACCATACTTAAATACTATGTATGAATGATGCATAAAACCTAACTTCCTAAATGGGGTAGGGCCACACCTTTTGCAAACATGGGAAATTCATTTACATGCATTGAACATTTACACATTCATAATGACAACTAAGTTAAACCATGGACCATACTTGGATGAAATCACCGCGCATTAGTGACCAATATGCCAGTGGTGTTGAACAATTCCTACAATTTACAACCCAGAATGTAGCTTCTCTTCATGGGAAGTACTTTTGTCCATGTGTGAAATGCTTGAATGGAAGACGACAATCAGTCGACGAAATTAGAACACATCTTATCTGTGACGGCATCCTTCAGAGTTACACCAAATGGATATGGCATGGTGAGTTAATTGCAAATTACAAATATGCTGATAGGTTGGAACGATATCTGCCAATGGGGATAAGGAAATTGGTGAGTTAATTGCAAAAGCTAAGGAAAAAGTTGGCAAACAGGGTGTCATCACAATGTCAGTTACTTATTATTTGTTCATCTTGTAAAAAATTCTTTTATATTAAGCCACCATATTAAGCCTTTTCCATTCATCCTCGTTGCCTCCTCCAAAGGGGTCCAGGGGATAATGATGCCGTGCATTTAAGGCATTATGCCCCTGGTGTCCCAATAATTCTCGTTGGAACAAAGTTAGGTAAGCCTTTACCCCTTTCCATCATTGAATGGAATGGAGCCAATCTAGATCATCCTGTTAGAGCTTCCTGCTTGGCTTTGGTTATTGAAATGGTTTTCTTGACTTCATAGTTCAGTTGTTCACAATTCACAATTTCACATCAGTCTATTGTCTCATTCTATCAAAATTATTCTATTGTTGACATTTGTTTCTCTTTGAGGTCATATGTTTCTTAACTTCTTTTGTGCACACACCAATCTAGACTGCATGAAATGGTTCAAACGGTGTCTTAGAGACATTGCTGTTATCATTTTCATAAATAGTTATTCTTTCTTTGTGCTAAAGCATTATCAATGCCCTGGTGTATAAAGTGCAGGAAGTTTGTTTACAATCTCTACCAAGAATAAGATGTTATCAGTTCTCAATGCTTATTGCAGAAATAAAGAGAAAAATTATTCAGTTTAGCGTGAATGTTGTGGAGTTGAGGAAATTCTAGTTTCATTTGTTTTTTATCAGAAGATAATCTATGGAGGACATAGTTCACAAGACTTGTATCTTTATTGTGTTCGGATGGTGCATGGCAAAAGTAGCAATTTCTTTTTCTTACCATGATATTAGTTCATAATCAAACTTATTTTTGTGGTGAATAATGTTTAAAAACTGTTTCCAGCCAATTGTAAACGCTGAATTTCATTTGCAGATCTTCGGGAAGATAAGCAATTTTTTATGGACCACCCTGGTGCTGTACCAATTACTACAGCACAGGTATGAAATACCATAAATTTCTTAGCCCCACCCATTTCTTTTGCTGAAGGGGGGAGGTGTGAGTTCTTAATTCAGAAATTACATAGATCTACACATTGATATATGTTTTCACTTTGGATGAAGGGAGAACAATTAAGAAAACTGATTGGTGCTCCTGCCTACATCGAGTGTAGTTCAAAAACACAGCAGGTGCAATTCTCTCACTCAACACTTATGCAGTGATTTTTTGTGATGTTGTTTATATCACAAGTTTTCATGTGCCCCTGTTAATAACAAAATGTGAAAGCTGTCTTTGACGCTGCCATTAAAGTGGTTCTTCAACCACCAAAGCAAAAGAAAAAGAAAAGAAAGGCACAAAAGGCTTGCTCAATATTGTGATTAAGAATCAGAAGGCTTGCTCAACATTATGATTTAAGAACCAGAGATTAATAGGAGGTGTTGAGTGACAGATGCCTTAAATGCAACCAAGGCAGCTGTAGAGGAAGGCATAGTACCAGGTAGATTATTAGCACTTGCAGTTGTATGCTGAGTTCTAATTTTATGTCGTTCAATCAAATTTAATGTGTTGACCAGAATGCAGGTGGTGGTGTTGCTATTTTTTATGCATCATGTGAGTTGGATAAGCTTCAAAATGCTAAATTTGATCAAAAGATAGCTAGGTGTCAGCAGATCATCCAAAATGCTTTGAAGGTTAATTTTTTCCTTTTTCTGATTTTCATTTTGGGATCTTCCATAGCATTGTTTCTGGTAGGGAACTACTCCACAGATAGTTTCTGTCTCCTCCCTTTTTCACTTCAGGCCTGATTCTGCAATAATTTTAGCTTTACTTGCCTCTAACATGTATGGTTTAACCAACCCTTGGACTACTTGTTCTGACAACAAAATGCAGAATCATGTGCACAAAATTGATTCAAATGCAGTAGTTAAGGGTGCTGTTGTTGTTGGCAAACTATTGGAACAGAATGATCCTCATGTTGGACATGATGCAGCCAAAGGTAAGGGTTATTTGTTTGCCTTTACAGTGTTATGCTTACTTTTGTCAAAATATATAGCCATTTCATTGTATAAAAGCTGTATTTTTAGAAGTAGGAGAGTGTATATCGTTTTCTATGAAGTAGCCTTCGGCCATCTAATTAATTAGTTAATTTTAGACACCAATTAATGACCCAGAGTTTATCAGTGTTCATTTTAGATGCTGGCTTCCTTTCCTCAACACTTCCTGCATGACTCTTATAATAGAAGTTATTTTGTGCAGCTTATTGTTAGTGGATACTGGTTCCATCCTTTTCAATTTGTTTGGAAGATGCAAATAAAAATATTAATGTGTGACAAATTTAGGCCTTGGTGAAGCAGGAGATTGATGGTATTACAATATACTATTTTTTAATGTTTCTTTGATTTGTATTAAATCATTCTCTGTATGGTCCATGTTTCTTTTTTAATGTTGGTGATGATGACAAAATTGAGGACGGTGATGATTATCAATCATGTGCTGTGAACAGTGTCTACAATTCTATTACTTCAATATTAATGGTAGTTCTTGTTGAATATTTGTTTGGAGGATCACAACTCAATTTTATGTGGTTTGACATTTTTCTAGTGCTTTCACACCTTGGATATGTTTCTTAGTATGCAGTCTTTGAATTCTTCAGAGGGTTACTTGGCAACTTTGGTACTCATTCATATTTCATTTCAACCATGATTGCAGGTTCTAAAGACAAGGAATTATGTCAATGTATAACAGACAAAAAGGGCAATGTTAGTTTAAAAACTCGAATGAATTGAAGCTGCTGAAATCAGATTTCTGAAACCTCATGTAGGACTGGTAGATATTGTTGTAAAGTTCCATTAGGTGGTAGTTTGGTTGTAATTTATAGGCTTTGGATAATTTTAATATGAATTCGCTGCTGTTCGGAGCATGCATGTGCCAGTGTGTTAATTTTTTGAAACGTGTTATAATATTACAATATATATATATATATAATATATATATATATAAATACAATTGTTGTCTATTTTAATCATTTGTTAATGTTCAAATATTTGAGTTATGTGCCTTTGCACTCCAAATTTTGTGAGTTTCAATATAGTTATTATTGTAGGTTTTTTAAGTACAGTTAACAGGCAAAAATAGGGGAAAAAACGTGAAAAAAAAATGTTACTTAAAAAAAAGCAAAGATTTATAGACGGTTCTTAACTAATAACCGTCTTAGAATGGCGGTCAATAATTAGTCTATCCAGTAATATATTAATTAAACATAGACATTCTAAGACGGTTGAACCGTCTTAGAATGCAACTTTCTAAGACGGTTATTAGATAAGAACCGTCTTAGAATGTCTTTGGTTAGAAAAGAAGTACATTTAAAGACGGTTCTTTGCTAATAACCATCTTAGAATGCCGCTTTCTAAGACGGTTATTCTATAAGAACCGTCTTAGAATGACTTTGGTTAGAAAAAAAGAATCACATACATTTAAAGACGGTTCTTTTGTAATAACCGTCTTAGAATGTCTCTTTCTAAGACGATTATTCTCTAAGAACCGTCTTAGAATGACTTTGGTTAGAAAAAAAGAATCACATACATTTAAAGACGGTTCTTTTGTAATAACCGTCTTAGAATGCCGCTTTCTAAGACGGTTATTCTCTAAGAACCGTCTTAGAATGTCTTTGGTTAGAAAAAAAGAATCACATACATTTAAAACGGCTCTTCGATAATAACCGTCTTAGAATGCCGCTTGCTAAGACGGTTATTCTCTAAGAACTGTCTTAAAAAGTGACTGTTAAAAAAATTAATAAGAAAAACAGACACTTTCTAAGACGGTTTGCAGCAAAGAACCGTCTTAGAAAGGTATTTTCTAAGACGGTTAAACAACCGTCGTAGAAGGTGTTAATTTTCAACGACACCCATTTTCAAAGACGGTTACGAAACCGACGTCGTATGGGGTAAATAACCATCGTAAAATGTGATTTTTGTAGTAGTGTCTAGTCATTTTCAAATGTTCAGTCCTTGGCATAAGATAAATGTGTTGGAGATCTTCTTTTGATTAATGATATGATCAGATAACTCTCACTCTAACTTTTGGAGTTGAGTAAATAGTCTCGAACGCAAATTCTAAATAATTAACATAGTTAAAGTTTTAAATAATAATGGTTTGTGGCCATGCTTTTAATTAGTTACAATGTCAAGGTTTTTTTAAGCGTATGCAACCGTAATTGTGATCCCATTAGCTACACTTATTTGCAATTTCTCTTTATATCATCAAGAAACACAATATAACAGCAATCACAATTTAAAACCTTAAACACAGGTATCAAAATTTGAGTGGTAGCATATTTCAGAGCAATCACAATTTAAAACCTTAAACACAGGTATCAAAATTTGAGTGGTAGCATATTCCAGAAGACACTCATTCATGGACACAACTTGAGAAAAATGAGTATTTATTTAGACCTTTTTTTTAATATAACAATACCATAGGTTGCTATATAGGAGTCATATTTTTAGTTTCAACTGGAGAAATCCAACCCATGAGTGTAACTTGGTTGTGGAAGAATATTTGAAGACAATGTGATCGAATAATATGGATCTATGTTGGATATTTTTCTAATTTTTATTTCATTCTGTCTATGAACTTGCCGCCTTTTTTTTCTCTCTCATACCGCAAGGTCACGTTTTGCTTAACCCCGCGAGTAGTGAGTCTGAGCTCGTAAAACGCGATGTCTAGTGAATAAAAGAATGTTTGAGAAAGAATTCATTTTATGGATGTGAACGAAAAGATGGTGAATTTTGTGAATAATTCTTGATTCAGAAATCCTACATAGAAATGAAATGGTTACGACTATTGACTGATTCGTTAATGTAATAACAAGTACACTTAATGATCTCATGAAGCTTAATTTTTTTTTCCTAAGATCACTGGTGTTTAGTTATTATATTAGACATTCGAGTGAATAGCTTTTTAAGTAGTGTTATCAATTACATATTACTTGGTATTCAATTAATTGATCTAAAGTTATTAATAAAAAATATTTGTCTAAATAAATCTTCATCTATCCGTTATATTTGTTTCTGAATGTGTAAAATATTCCAAAAAATGAAAATTCAAATTTTAGTCTATGAAAGTAAAAAAAAGTACAGCAAATTCATCTATTCGTTAACTTCCGTCCGTTACCGTTAATAAAAAGCCTACATGGTACATTCAATGACGAATTTGTTAGCGCTCTACACATTCAGAAACAAAAGTAACTATTTATCTAAAATATAATTTAATCTTCATCTCTCCCCCTTTTTAATTGTTTCAAGTATAACATTACAATAAACACTTAAAAAAATAGGAAAACAAACATAAGTTAGAACAAACATAATAATAAGCATAATATTGATTAATAACTAAAAATTGTCTATGACTATAAATGTCTAAGGTGAGAGTACTTTAACCAAAATATGAGATACAAACAAAAATGCACAGTCATTAAGTTAATTCTTATAAACAAATGAGACTCAACTTAATTTTGTCACTACCTAATGTTGTCACAATAGAAATTTCAGGACATCAGATAGATTATGCTTATTAATCAATATTATGCGTATTATTATCTTTGTTCTAACTTTTGCTTATTTTTCTATATTTTTAAGTCTTTATTGTAATGTTATACTTGTAACGATTAAAAAATGGGGAAAAATAAAGATTAAGTTATATTTTGGATAAATAGTCATTTTTGTCTCTAAATGTATAAAACGTCGACAAATTCGTTCCTGAATGTGTCACGTAAGCTTATTCATTAATAATAACGGATAAAATTTAATAGAAGGATGTATTTGTTGCACTTTTTACACTTTCAAAAACTAAAATTTGAATTTTCATCTTTTAGGAACGAATTTATCAAATCTCTACACATTTAGAGACAAAAATGACTATTTACATTTTTTTTCCTCAAAGTTAATTCCATTTTAATCCATTTTTTTTCTCTTTTTGTCTAACTCACTTTGTTCTTTTTTCTGAGATTTGGGGGTTGAACTAATCTAGTTCCTAATTTTTGACGTAAATGCATCATCAAAAACTTAATCATTTTTACTTAACTGTTTAGATGTCGTTGAAATAATAGTAATATAATAAACTATTAATTTTATTTGTATAAGTTATTACCGCATTGTGATGTTTTTATTTATATCACAGAAATAATGGATTAATTATATTTTTAGTTTTTAAATTTTAATTTCTAGTTTTTAAACAAATATTTAACTAGTCTTAATCTTTAAACTTTTATTCTTTTAATATTTTTTAGTTTTTACCATCAAATACTATAACGAGGTGACATTATTTTTATTAATATTTTATTACATTTTACTGCTGTTAATTTTTGGATGTTTTTTTAACGGTCTGCTTCTCTAAAATAATAATCAAACTCATATTCTTCCAAAATCAAACCCACCAAAAAAATTTAACGAAAATCAAATAAAAGATATTGATTATTCCATTCGAGCACACAACCGAAAATTGCCCAAGATATCATGATGCGATTGTCTACCCATTACCACCCCAGGGATCCAAAAATCACATTCAGTGCAACTAAAGACATATACGAGCATGGATGGAGTATTTTAAAATTTTAGGAAATTTAAAATTCAGATAAATTAAAATGCATCAATTAAAATTCTTTTATTTTCAAAATTTTGTGTTTGGATAAAGAAATTGAATTTCTTCATTTTTAAAATTTTGAACCTCATTCACGAAAAAACACGTAAGGTGGATGGTGTGGTGAGAGTAGTGGAGGTCGGAGTATGTCGGTGATTGAGACGGAGCAAAAAGTTGTGCATTTAGAGCTTCTAAAACAGAAGAAAATTTCAATTTCTCACCTTTTAGAGGAAAATTCAAATTCCACATTTTTAGTTGTTTAAAATTCTGTTTTAAAATTCTAAAAATTTAAATTCTTCATATAAAAATATTCAAACAGTAAATTTTAAAGTGAAGAATTTTAAATCCCCTAATAAATTACTTTCTCCAATTAAAATTTTCTATCCAAACACACTCATTTAACTCTTAGTCTTAGATTGATTTGAAGGTTCATGGGTCAGTTTCCTTAATCCTTTTAATCATGGCCATTTTCATTGATGAAATTGGACCCTTCATCTCCAATACCATTTCCGTAACAATTATAAATATATAATAGGCTCCAGGAAAGCATATTTTTTCTTTCAAATTGCACAAATTGCTCTACATTATCCTCTATATCTTCCTTTTCTACATATCTACGGACGCCGGACGCTTCGCGATTTTGTGACGAGCCTAACGCCGTTCTAAGCGGAGGCCATCATGGAGGACGCCATTCTCCGCCCGGCGTTGATGATGATGATGGTGGGCTTCCAACCTTCCAAAACATTTATAAACGTTTACAAACCACGTTCGGCCTATGAAAAGTAATTCTTCACTGGCAAAACGCATAATAAACACAAAGAAATTTGTTAAAAGACTTTAAAAATTAAATAATGAATCTCACTTGCATGCGAAAATTCACTTTACAGTGTTAATTAAATACATACATTTTCGGGGAGCAAATGTTGCCTATATAGCTACATTCCAAACTTGATTCTCAAGTATTTAAGCAACATTTTCCTTCTACGTACATGCACCTGGGCGATAATATATATCAAAAGTCAAAACTAGCGAAAAGTGATTTGCATGAAATTACAAAGTGTGATACCCAAAGCATAGTTTTAAAAACTGAACTGGTGACTGACCCGATCAAGGCACTGGGTCATTGGGTTAGTGGTCGAACTAGTGGATCACTAGTTGATCTGCATTACCCGGTATATAATAAAAAAATTAAAATTTTTATGACACAAGTTAAATAAGTTTAAGTTTAAGAAATAAAATAATCAATACAAAATTATATAGAATATTAATTTTCACCTAATAACTCATTTTTAGTTAAAGGAAACTATAATAACATTATGATCCTATCTCTATATCATACACATATTTGTACTTAATTTACTTTTATTTTTATATTAAAATTATTAACAATTTATAAATATTTTGGAAACAGATTTTGTGTCGAAAAAAAAAATACTCCTACATACATCATTTATCATAATAAAATACAAAGCTTAAAAGCAATCTTCATCCAGTCCCCCCCTATACCAGCCCCCCACCCCACCCCAGAGGCCCTCCCCTTCATGGCGACAAACTCACCTCCACGCCCCCAAATTGATACATTACAACAGTAGCAGCAGTCCCTCCGACCCCCAAAAAATCTTCATTACCCCCTCCCCCGCGCATGTAGAAATCCATTTGGGTGACGTTGGCGGCGGAGAGTGCGGAGAAACGGAAATAGCGCAAAGAAGTTTTTTTTTTTTTTTCTTAAAGTGGAGACCCGGTCCGGTTCACCGGTTCAGTGGTTGGACCATGGATCTGGCCGGGTCGCACCGGGTTACATCGGGTTAAAAGCATGACCGATCTACTGCCAGACTCGACCCGGTCCAGTCATTGGGTCACGGTTTGATCGGTCCGACCGGCCGGATCGGTCCGGTTTTTAAAACATTGACCCAAAGCACTATTTACCCATTTTGAATAATTTTTTTAATGGTCCAAAATCTTAAACACATATCAAACAGCTTGAAAAAAGGAATGGCGATGGCAAATAATTTCTAATGTTGGATTATGTTTAATTTATCAATTTGTTCACATTCCCAACTTGTCAATTTTGAGCATACGTATATCAAGATTTTGTTATAGTCATGAACACTCATGATGCGAAATATTGTGCAGTTTGTCTCAGTAGATTATGAATTAATTGTATTTTCAAAAGGTGAACCCATGTGGATCCTCGACTAGCTATTAACAAAAACTCAATAAAAACTTAAACAAATTACTTACCATTAAGAAAAACACTAAAGAATTTGTAATTGTTAGAGTTTTATGTCAGGGAATGGATATTGCACATCTTGTAATTAATTAATCATAAGTGTTTTTAAATTAAAGTCAACTATTTGTGTAAATTATTAAGCAACTCTATAAGTTCACCTATAAGTTCACTCCTGTCAAAGTCAAGAGCATGCCCAGTAGAGTTAATAATATGGAATAGATCCCAAAAACTGATCTCCTATAGGAAAAGAGAAACATGAATGGAATTACTCTCGAATATTTTAGATTTCAAGAAACGAGTGTGACATGTCTAGTCATATAAACATATTTAATTATTTATTTTTAATAATAAGAATATATATAAGTACTAAATATTATTTATTTGTAACGCAATAAATATTTTTATTGAATACCATTTGTTATTTGGTTAATTAACTTTTTTTCCTCATTTTATATGAGTTTCTACTTTTAGTCCCTCAAATATATTTTGACCAATTTTGGTCCCCTGATCGTTGTAATTTCTACCTATATTTTGTAGTATTTTAGAGATAATTATGTGATATTCCTTATGTTTGTGAGATTTGTTTGTAGGCATTTTTAGTCAAATTTGAATAAAAGCTTAGTTTATTTAATAATTTTAGTTTATATCTTTTATGCTTAATTTTTGAGTTGTTTGTTTATATTTTGTAAGAACTTTATTGAAGCTTTTCACAATTAGCTACATTAGGAGAATTTTCAAAGCTTTTTTAGGAATACTCACAATAATCAAGAGGGGGGGTGGGGGGGTGAATTTGTTAAAACCTTAGTATTTTAAAATTAATTCAAATCAAAGTTCAGGATCTTTATCACTTTCAAAATCAAGAAATCTATTTACTCAATCAAATAACTCAGCCCAAGAAATCAATAGATCAAAATAGAACTTGTTGAACAATGAATATGAATCAAAGAATCAATGACCAATGAATAAGATGAGTGATAGAGAGATAGAATCAAAACATAAGCAATTTATACTGATTCACTTCACAACTGAAGGTACATCCAGTTTCTTCTAATCAACACTAGATTAGAGTTCCACTATTATAAATTTCTGTTCTTACAAGCTTTTACAAAAACCTCCCCTTTATCAACACTAGATAAAAAATAAAAATCTAAAACCTTATTAGAAATCTAAGAACCAAGAACCAGCAAACACTACTCTGTTCTTGAGCTAGAGAACCCTTCTCTATAACCAAGCAAGAAGAACCCACTTTACAATAGCCAAATACAACAAGAATTCAATACCAAATTTACACACAAAGATTAAGAAGCGAGACAACCTAATGATCCAATGAATGTTATGCACATGAATTACCAAATCAGGTTGAACAACAAACTAAATCAGATCATGCTTTTCCTTAACCTTGAAAAGAATCTTGCTCAAGAATCATTCAAAGACCTATTGATGTTTTGAATGAAGCAAGAAGTAAAAACACTGAGAAAATCACTTAGAAATGCTTAGAAGGCTTGTGTATACTCAGAAATACGAAGTGGTCAAGTTGTTTTACAAGCCAAGCCTTCAATCTTATTTGTAACAGAATTTGTAACTAACTGTAATTGATTAAACATGCCTAATAATAGATTAAAATTCTTATGTAATCGATTAAATTATCACTTAATCAATTAAAATGTTAAAAAAGCTTTCTGGGTTTCAGTAACGAGCAAAATAATCGATTAAGCCAAGTTGTAATCGATTAAGATAGAAAGCTATGTTTCACAAAATGAACTGTGTAATTGACTACAAATTTTGGTAATCGATTAAATCAGAAAGCAGACATTTTCCAAATGAACTATGTAATCAATTACTGATAATGGTAATCGATTATCACAACAAGGCTTAAAATAATTTTTTAACTATGTAATCGATTACACTAAGTAAGTAATCGATTAAAACCTTTAACAAAGCAGTTTATTTTCAATCAAAGGCCAAATAATCGATTAATTCGATAGGTAATTGATTAATTTGTACATAAAGGTTTTTCCAGATTGAACGAAGAACAGAATAATCGATTATATCATTAAGTAATCGATTAAAACAGTAAGAAAAACATTTTTCCAAAAACTTTTAATCAGATTCAAATCTTAACCAAAAAGATAAAACCTTTGATGATTTAATGAAAACCATTTAAGCTTAATAATGAGTGAATGAATGCAATGCAAGGATTAATCATATTGCCTCTCTCTTACACTTGAATCAATTACAAAACTTCAAGGCACTTCAAGCATGTTGAAAGCTCAAAACCATTTCTTGAATCAGAGTCTTTCATTCTTCATGATGCTCCCTCTATATCCAACACTTTCAAGCTAAGAAGAAAATAGTGATTCATGCTAAAGAAATAAGAAAAGATCATAGGGAGGTATGACCCTGTTCACGCCCATGATCAGAAGCTGAACAAATTTATTTTCAACTATCAGAACAGTTCGGGAGGGCATGAACCTGGTCATGTCCATGACTGTGCCTTGCGAGATTTTTATTTCAATTTTTCATTCTATTGTTTGTTGGGCTTGAACTCTATTTAGCCTACAACTTTAAATAAGGATTTTCTATCCTAGTCTAAGGTTCTGCACTTTGGAGAGTTTAGAGAGAGAAAGAAATCGAAGACACGGTGGAAGCTTTGGATGCGTTTAGATTCATCCTCCATTGTTGCTCCATCAAAAGCTTCTCCCCCATATCTATGAGTAGCTAACTTTTCTCTTTCATTGGGATTTAATGTAATTGGTCCTATTTTCATGTATTTCCTACATTATTTCTATCTAATAAAGCATCATTATTGTTCCATTCTTAATGCTTATTTTTGGTCTGATTAACCTATGTACATGATTCTATGATTCCAATTGTAATTGGAAAATTCCTTTGGATTGCAAACCAAAGAAGATAACTAATTTTCTTTATGCATAGCGATAGGGTAAAGAGGATTAGTCATCTATAAAACCCTTTTTCTTAATACAAATCGTTTCGTTGTGCTAACTTAAGAGATTGCTAGTATAATTAAGGGATTTAGGTTTTCTCGCTTAAGGAATTAAGGTTGGGATAAAATTGCGGGTTGATAATAACATAAGCTTAATTGAATAGGAATACTTAGTGATTGCATGTTAGGAAGTCCAATGAAGTTAAACCCCAATGATTTCTCATTGAAATTAATCCAATTTTCTATTCATTCCAAGTGTTTGACAAAATTCCTCAACAACTTTTCTTTTGTTTTTCTCTTTCATTTTTATGCAATTGTATTTAATTTTGGTTACATAATTTCTTAATTCTCGTGGTCTATAATTTTACTATTAATTACCCAATTATCACACACACAAGTCCCTGTGAAGACGATAGTTTACTTGAGCAATTTGGTACTCTTGTCAAAATCCCAATAAGTTTCTGGTGTTATTATCAATGACTTGTGTCTCAGTGATGGGGAAAATTTTTAGTATTTTTGTGGACTTTAAACATTCTTTCATTCTTTTCTTTTTTATCTTTACTTTTCTCACACGGTGCTAATTGTCTTTCTAGTTGCTTTAGTTTTTTTGTGATTTTGTTTATGACATATACCATTGGTACAAGGAGCAAAAAAAAAAAAAAAACTGAACATCTCTATTTCATTCCTGAAATTGAGAAGACTACTCGAAGACTCAACAATATAACCAAAAGAGAAAAACAACAAGCACAATAGTTGACACTAGAGGAAGGCTCGATTACCTCACCTGAGGAGACGTCTTCCAATTCATCTTATAAATACTCTCATAGTTCAGGACGAGAAGATATGGCAGGAGAAGCACAACTTGAGAGGATAAATCTTGAAGACTGTCCATGAGTCTACTCCTTCATTGCCAGACCAAGCTTTGATCACTCTTCTTAGTCAACATGCATTTGTTGGCTTGACCAAGAAGATCCATACAATCACCTTGCCAGTCTCTATGATCTATGCAGTAAAGCAGGGTGGCCCATAATGAAGAGGAAAACCTTTATCTAAGAGTTTTGCATTTTTCTCTCTTGGAAGATGCCTTGAAGTGGCTCAATACTCTTCCATCTCAGAGCTTCACTGCTTGGGGAGATGTTGAAAGCAAGTTCATAGTCTGTTTCTTCCTAGAGTAAAAAAGAAGACAAGCCAAGACTGATATACTAAGTTCCTTATAGAGAACGATAAACTATTATGTGAGACTTGGGAGAGGTACAAGACTCTCTCTTGATAAATTACGCCAATCACAGTATTTATGAGGTCGATCAATTATACATCTTCCTTAGGGTGTGAAGGGGAAAACAAAGGTAATGCTTGATGTTGTAGCTGGTGGAGGGATAATCAAGAACAAGACATTGGAAGAGAAAATAGAGCTAATTTAGAATATGGCATTTAGTGATTTTGAAGCTGAACAAGATAGGGCTCTAGCCACCCACAGAGGAGTTAGGATGCTATTATGGATCAGGTGGAGGCACTTAAGGTGCAAAT
Organism: Glycine tomentella; assembly: GCA_007407185.1. Classification (NCBI taxonomy): domain Eukaryota; kingdom Viridiplantae; phylum Streptophyta; class Magnoliopsida; order Fabales; family Fabaceae; genus Glycine; species Glycine tomentella. The sequence continues at coordinate 141,093 of PYAF01003635.1, forward strand.
GGTGAATCTTCCTCAACAACTAATCAAAGCTTCTTCTTGGCTACACCACCATGTGTTGAGTTATTCTATATTTCGGGGTGAATACACTATGCGGTAGTGCTTGCTTACCTCTAGTTCACAGGAAGCAAATGTGAAGTACGTGGGGAGTCAAAAAAAGTTATGGGCAAGGGAGGAAAAATTATTATGGAGAGACTAATAGGCCTCAACAAAAGCCTAACCTTTATGACCGCAAGTGATGTATGTCTAAACCCATCAGACATTGATTTCCTAAATCTACCTTGCAATGAAACCCAATCTTCAAGAATCTTTCAAGAACACAAGCTTTCCTCACTTCACGTGGAACATGTGCTTGGAAGGAAGCTTTAATGTGTAGCAATGGAAGATGAAGAAAGGTTAGGGATGAAGATGGAAAACACCATGGAGAAGCTCTCCAATAAGTCTAGGACGAATCGCCACAATAGCATTGAGAAGTCATTGATAAAACCCAAGAAGTTCTTGCACAAGAACAAGAGAAAAACTCTCAACAAATTTCAGATTTGTATTATGATATCAAAGTTGTTACATTCAGTTTTTGGGCCTTATATAGCCATGAAAATAACAAACTAAATGCAAGGAAAATTACAATGAAATGAAGCTTGTAATACAAGCTAAATGAAGCTTGAGGTGCAATCTTCTCCTAAGTGACTCTTGGCTGAACCAAAATGCCTAAGGTGCAGTATTTTAAGCCTCTAAGTGCAGCCAACAAGCTTACATAGGTGCTACACAATTTACACATAAGTGCACCTACATATCTTTACACAATTGCCCTAAAAAGCCTTTTTATTTCCACTACTTTTGCTACTAACAAGTGCTGGAATTTATGGAATTAAATTGAACTTTAGAGTGCAAAATCCAGCCTTGTTCCTCTTGAGTTGGTGTGCTTCTTCACGCTTGTCCAAGTTAGCTTTGATGTGGTCTTGAAGAGCTTGAGTTCTAGCTCTTGTCATGGGTCCTCTAAAGCTAACCAAAAGAAGTTCTTCAAGTTCTCCTTCTAGACCTTTTGCTTGCAATGGACCTCCATTAGCAAGTTAGAAGATACACTGGCTGAGTTTATGCATGTCTTTATTTCTAATAAGAAGAGAACTGATGCCTCTTTCAAAAAATTGGAGACTCGGATGGGGAAATTGGCCGAGCAAGTGGCAGAGTTGACAAAGCAAACAAAGATTGGTTTCTCAGCCAATACTCAAACCAATCCCAAGCATTACTGTAGTGTCATCTTTACTTAAAGTGGTGGTAAGTATGACACTGGCGGTGAGAGAAAGAAGAAGATTGAGAAATGTAACATCCCAGGCACTAACGAGGGTGGGGAGTGATTGTCGGTGCAGTGAGGCATGGACAAGGAGCGGCTCCTGGCAGGCTTCCAGCGGGAGGGGTACATGAATGAATCGAATACGCACCAAAACGAGAGGGATCCTGAAGGCTGTGTAGGTATGTGTAATATCTTGAATTTTAAGCATGTAATTAAGCTTAGATTAAGCCTAGGATAAAGGTTTATAGGGATACTTGAGAATCCCTAAGAGAAAGGCTTGAGAAAAGATGAAATAAGTTGATCTACTAGTTTTCTGGAATGCCACGCCTGAGGCGTGGGATCCCACGCCTGGGGCGTGGGAAACAGCCCAGAAAGCCAATTCT
>PYAF01003636.1:25520-36329 GCA_007407185.1 Glycine tomentella
GTGATTATTTATGGATTCCAAGAGTTGTGTGAATGATGGTTATATGCTTAGATGGTTGTAAAGCTTTATGTGATGGAAAAGAAGCTTTACGTGATACTTTAAAAGCATATGCCATAAGTTGTTAAAGATGTTGAGCTTTGAAATGTATGAGAAGAAAAATAATTAAGATGCGATAAAAATGAATCATTCATGCATTTTCTTATGCATATGCCTGGCGGGGGTTAATCTGTGGTGTTATGCCTAGCGGGGGCTAATCCGTGGAGATATTGTCAGATAGCTAAACTGAGTCCACGCGTTCAAGGGAATTATGAACTTGGGGGTAGTTGAGACAGGGAGGACCACACCACCATGATGATCACATAGGTGGAGGTGACTATCCTACGCGCCCCTGGGCTACCCCGACTAGTTGGATAAGTTTGTTTGTGCCACCAGAGAGGGTGAGGCTATCTTGACTGTGGCCACTAATGATAATTTAATAATCTGAGATCTCAATCATGCATCATATAAAAAGACGAGCATGCATCTTATACATCGCACAATGGGTATATGTATGATGATCTGTACACTGTATAAGTTGTGTGGATTTTATCTATCTGTGTTTATATTATTCAAATTATGTTTGGCATAAACTTACCCGAGTTGTGTCTGTGGTTGACACCTGTGATGACCCCAATTCATTTGGGCGAGCAGAAGAACAGGAAAGCATGAGATGTAGATGAAGATTGTTGAAGAAGTTTGATGAGAAGCTGTATGTTGTGATTTGTAATTTTCTGTGGCATGTAATTTGTGATAAGTTGTCTGTATATTATTTTGGATACTGTATTTGGACTGTATCATGGACTATATTCTTATTATATGAATCGTAGTAAGGAAAATCGTTTAGACCACAAACAAATCATTAGCAAGCAAGGCAAAAAGGAATTTTCGCGAAAAATTTACAACTAAGATCATTTTAATACAAAAAGGACACGAGCTTTTAATTAAAATCAATCAAGCACGAGAGAGTCACGAGAGGCGTTACATCAGGTATATCGTCGTGTTGTGGCCCCCCATCGCTTTACCGCGTCGTGTCTTCAACAGTCGAGCGGAGTCCTCATTCCACAACTTGTGAAACGTGGGTCCGTTGAGTCCGCGTACGCAGAACACCCACTTATACGGGGTAGGGATCATATGTGTCGTCGGATCCATGGGCTCATCCTCATGATCGGATCCAGAGCGCGAAGAAACACTTGAAGATGAGTCAGCCATCTAACAACTATCTTAATATAAATAAATGAAAATTAAACTTAAACAAAATTTTGCTTCGGTTGACAACACATTACAAATAATACGTAGGTGAAATGAAGGAGTTCAATCAGTTCATACTAGGGATGCAATTAGAAGTCAAATTAACCTAACCAACATCAACAGTAAATCATTAACCCAAAAACCATAAACCCATAAACCCTAAACCATTATCCAAACACGCTAACCATTAACCCTAAACCCCTGAACCAAACCCCCTAAACCTTAAATCATTAACCTAACCAACATCAATAGTAAATCATTAACCCTAAACCCTACACCCATAAACCCTAATCCATTATCCAAACACGCTAACCCTAAACCCTAACCCCCTAAACCCTAAACCATTAACCTAACCAACATCAACAGTAAATCATTAACTCACACCCTAACCCCATATACCCTAAACCATTATCCAAAACCCTAACCCTTAACCCTAATCCCCTAAAACAGAACACCCAAAACCCTAAGCCATTAACCTAACCAACATCAACACTAAATCATAAAACCTAAACCACACACAATACTCCCTAACCCATAACCAAACACAATAAACCCTAAACCCTCACCCTAAGCCATTATCCATACACCCTAAACCCTAAATCCTAAATCATAAACCATACCCCCTAAACCATTATCCATACCCTCGAAACCTCAAACCCTAAATCTTAAACCCTAAACACTACACCCTTAACCATAAACACTAAGTCCTAAACCCTAAACCCTAACACATAAACCCTAAGTCCTAAACCCTTAACCGTAAACAAACCATCTACATAGCTAACACTAACATGAACGAACCTAATAATTTTCTTCCTAACATATACGAACCTAACATTTTAATAACCTAGAAAATTTTCTACAAACATATAATGTACAACGCTAATAATTCAATAATAAAAAATGCTAAATAATAAAATCCACTTACTTGTTGACAAAGCTTCGTTGCAAGAAAAATCTACCCGCACTCCCAAGCGAACCAAGCCAAACTTTTTCACCCAAGCAACAAAAGTTACAAATGGTGAATAGTAAAAATTTTTTGCCCTTTTATAGACCCGCCCCAACCCAAACACGCCTATTATGGGCGTGTTGCATGACCCCAAATTTCAAAATATTTTGCAAACTGCACCATTTTTCTAATTATTTTATTAATTTGTATTATTTATTTAAATTTGCCTTAAAGAGGTATGCATCAACAATCACGAGTATACGGTCAGATATTAACTGATACATACATTACTTGGGACAACTAAACCAAAATCTTACCGCAATGCACTTCATCATGGTGTTCAGCCACTGGTCCTTTGAAGTCACTACATGAAAAATTGTAAGTATCAGTGGTTAGAAAATTTACAGCAAAGTAAAACGGCCTTAAAGTAATCTTTTTTTTCTCATATGTCTGATGTCATGCTACCTTGTACATAACTCATCCATTTCAATTATTTAACAGCAGTCATATCTCCACTTGGGACAAGAAGACCCATTTGATTCATTGATTGAAGGACCTACATCAATACACAAGCTTCATTTGTAAGTAATTTAAAATCAAGAACGGAATATCATGCTACATTTTCCATGGCCTAATGGAAAACTGTTCATAAGAAACAGTTACACTTTTCCTTATCTGGATTCTTCTCATAAATTCCATAAAAAATTCAAGTAAACCTTCTCAGATATTTTGACTGATACTGTAAGGTGCAACACCAATCATAACAACAATTACCAAATGTATTAGTCACACCAAGAATAAAATGTTTTATATGATCAATATATTTATTTATAATATTATAATTTTATCATGTATAACTGAGACGCTAGTTTTGAATTAGACATGTTTCAACAAACCAACATAAAGGCATTGACCTAAATAAACACACTACCGACATAAATGTTGATCTTTGGCTGTGAATTATATATATATATATATATATATATATATATATATATATATATATTTGTGATAAGTGTAAAATAAGAATTCCAACATGACTCTAATTACTCCATATACTTTCAGACAATAGAATAAATTTTTTATTATATCTCATTCCAAAACATATTTTTTATTTTGTTCTATTTTACTCCATTTATTTCTGTTTAATCAATAGATATCTTAAATCTGTCCAACCTCCAAACCAAAATTACACGTGTCACGTTGTACTGCTTTTTCACTTTTCCTTTTTCTTTTGCATTTTTTAAAATACAGGCTCTGATTTGCTTCTTTTTTTTACCGTACAGAGTACGGGCTACTCATGTAGTTCATTATTAAATATCCAAACATACCGAAATGCCTAATAGCCCAAACGACAATCTATTTCATATCAAAATAAGGGCTAGAAGAACTCGCCTAACCAAGTCTAGCTTAGTCGCTTTGTTCATACCCAAGTCTCATTTGAGGTGATTTGATAAAACGCCTTCTAGTTTTGAGAAAGCATTCACACGCAAGGACCAAATTGCTCTAAGCAAAGTTTGTAACCGACTCATTTGTTTATTATTACGTGTCAGAAGCTAGTCAACAACAACCAAGTCAGTTCAAATATTATTTTCCTCTTTATTGTTACATCGACAAAAGGCAAAAAGTGGGCATTAGGGCTCGGAAGGGCAGGTGCTGCACCACTTGCTCATAACTCATCTGGATCCACTATCTTTTCCTCGATCATTGAAGTATGCATATACCTTAATTATTGATTCATAGATTTGAATCCCTTTCAAGTATTCATCTTTGTGTAGAAACTGCAAAAAGGAGAACCAATGCTCAAGTCAAAGTTAAACTGAAAAACAGATCAAGTCAATCAAGAGAGATGCTTGCAATAGAATGGTAGTCAACAAGGACACGAAGACTCCTAAGGCAAGACACCCTATTACTCTTTTTTCAAGACACGCTTTTAGTGATTTAAATTCATGTGAGTTCCATTAGTTTTTAAACAGGACATACATATTTAGAAGGATCTATATTAATTTCACACAATAGAGTTAGTTGAGAAGAGTGTTTAAGAATATGTTGTTAACATTTCTCATAGAGACAGAGAGAGATGAGTGCAATTTAATTCCAAAAGTCTGATACTTTAGAGAAATGTTAGTACAACACTCTTTTAAACATATTTTTATTATTGACTGAAATTTATTGAAAATCACAAAGTTTTGTGAGTCCTACTTCATATTTAATGAACCTCACTCATGATTTTGTAGTTTCCAATAAATTTTAACCAATGTTAAAGAATGTGGACTAGCACTTCTCATTTTGTAAACACAACATTCTGGCACTACCTTCTCCCACTACAATACTACTCAACTCAAACAAGCCTTGTAACATTCCCCCCAAACAAACACAAAGTCGAGGACTCCTACATGTTTAATGTGGCACTTTTCTTTCCAACTGTATTAAGAAAAAACATGGGAATAGAATAGAAGTGTAAAATCAACCTGAATTTTTTTGTCCATGACTACATTGTTTTAGCCAAGACAGAGCTAATGCAATGCATCTTCATGAAAGCCTTATCTTAATTAGGACTCATTGCAAGCCTCAGTTCTAAATAACAAATCAGATATATGATTCTAAAGACAGTGATATTTCTTGTGCACACAAGCACCCTAACAAATTGATCAATTATGCGTACAATAAATTAAAGGAATCACCTCACTATGGTCATGGATTAGAACATGAGTGTTTGCCATAGGTGAGAATCCAATGGCTGGTAATCCAAGTTCACGGAAGTAGAGTGAATCTGTAGCGGCAGGAAAGACCTCAAGCTTACCAAGTTTCCCACCAGCCTTTTGAACAGCATTTTCTAAAATGGCCCACCAGGGACTGGAACCATCCGGTTTAGTGAGGATTGGTTGGTTTCCCAGACTTATCGCACATGTGTGCCTTCTGTTTGAACTGTCCAAGCTAAATCAAGTTAGATGCAGAATCTTTTCAGGGAATGATTTATTCTCAATAGGAAGAAAGTCTCAGATAAAAATTTGACCAAAAGCGATCACCCAAAGCATCACTTAAGAAAACAGAATGGCAGTTTCCAGCCATCCTTTTAAAGCCAGTTTTTCAAAACAACAATATGCATCCATTTCATAATCATCATCATAGCCTTCTTAGAGGTAGGTCAATCTGGAATGTTAAAATTTAACACCCACTTTTAAATAATTTATACTTCAACTCATAAAGCCTAACCAGAATTAATCCCCATCCCCCAAACAAACAATATTGTCCTCCACTATTTGTTTTGTTTGAATACTACAAATATCTAAATTAATTTCTCAATTTCAGCACGTTCCATTATTTTAGCATTAGCTTTATTTTCCATATAAGCATCCAAGTACGGTTCAATATAAGCACGGTCAAAAACAAAAAACAGTGTGATTACAGTCATCTTAAACATGTATCCACACCCTAAATATATACACGAACCAAAATAGGAAGGCACCTTCACCAGGCCAAAGCTTGAAAGAAAGTAATGACCGGAACAAAATTTAACCAACTGACACAACAGAACTTATAATGAACAGTCTATATCATACTTCAATAGACACAAACCACAAAAGCTTATCGTAAAGCTTGTAGCCATGTCCAGGAGCCCCAACGGCCTTAATGACCAGCCACCAGGGGTTCCTCTCCGCGTAGAACGACCTGTAAATCCCCTCGGAGTCGAGGTGGGCGCTGAAGGGGTGGTAGGCCCACTTGGAGTGTTCGGAGGGGACCACGTCGGTGTGGGAGTAGAGGAGGATGGATTCTAGGGTTGGGTCCGTGCCTTCTCATTTCAGAAGGATCAGTCGCTTCCCTGGAACGAACTCGATCGTTTGGGATTCGAGGAAGAGGGATTTGGCTTGGGATGTGAGAAATGAGGCGGATTCGTGGTAGCGCGGAGTGGGTTGGGCGGTGTCGATTTGAAGCTATTGCTGGAATCGGGATATGATGCTGCTTTCTTCTGATTCTGATGATGATTCTGTTTCAATTGCTATTGTTGTGATCAAGAGTACGAGGAGGATGGTTCTGCGATTAAACTCCATCGATCGTTAAGCTCATTACAAACTCGCTACTACTACTACCTTCACCACTGCAAACTCTTTCACTCCTTCTTGTGTATCTTTCTCTTTGTGGTCTCTCTGTCCCCACTAACTCAACAAGCTTATTGTGCTTAGTTACTTGTGTTTGTTTTTCCTCTTCTTTTCTTTTTAATCAAAAAGATTCTCCTGTCCTATGTACACATGTTCAAAGGAAATAAAGAAAAAAAATATAAATATAATTAAAAATAAAAATACATACTGTATAATTTAAGTGTCAAAATCAAAATGTAAAAAAAGAAAATGAGTTATTTTGTTTTTCAAATTTTTATTAGAATGCTCCAACTAAACATAATTAATAGATATTCGTGTTCGATTTTTGTAATTTTTAACACGTCATCTAATCATCATCCATCATAAACAAAACATCATCTAATAATGTAAAGCAATAGTATGGTGTCTTAGGGCATCACAAAATCAACAATTCAACCAAATCAACACAAAAATCTCAAAAGGGTCCCTTCAAAGAATAAATATAAGAAGTATATAAATATTACATTTATTCCCTAAGTTGATCCATACTAAGACAAATGAGAGAGGGCTAAGGGTCAGGTCTGGCCCTAAACCAACCAACAAGATCCACATCAACCAAGAGCAACTCCTCTGTGAACGCATCATTGCATGCTCTCGTGTCAAAATAACACGATAATTGCAACCAATAAAAAACGTAAAGGTAAACTCATTTAAAATAAACAATTAATAGGAAACAAAATATATAAACATAAGTGAATTCAAAGAGATTTTTCAACCATCTCATAAGTCTCACACCAATTCATCATAACCAACTCAATGTCCACATGAAATATGTCATGTAATCCAGGCACCTAGTCCAAAGAGATTTTCACCGTTAAGCGATAAACATAGAAACATTCTTTAACATAGATTTCACACTCATTCATTGGGGGAGTCCCACATTGAGCCTATGGAAAATTAACACATTTTTCAGGAATGGGTGATCATTGGTAGTGGCTTATGTAACATCCCTAATCTTTGACTTCTCAACAGCTCTCACACTATGACACTTCACATGGTGACACTTCACTCAACATCCTTGTTGGTCAGAACTCTCTTCCAGTAAAAACCCTTCGTAGTCAGCCCTTCCTGATACCTCGAAAATCAGCTCTACTTGCTTCCAGGATCAATGACTAACCCCACAAACCAACACAACGCTTTTAGCGTGTTTTATCCTCACTCACACGCTTTCTAGAAAATTTTCCAAAAGGTCACTCATCCCATAATTAGGGTGTTATAGCTTACCATGACTTGGCTTGCATCAATCAAAGTCTTATATGGAATTAGCCCGCCCACCCACCTATCCTCTAGGCCTAGCGACAATGGCTATGCACACATTTCAACTTACAAACCCTATGTATGATGCACATTTCAACTTACAAAATCATCATACATCAATTGTACAACATTTACCAAAATCATCACCTCATAAGGTCACCATGTTATGAGTTCATCATTCATATTTTTATCACACTTAAGAACCTATGATGCACTTATAAGCATAGTAAGACATTCAACATGAATTCTTAAAATCACTACACCAAGATTCTCATCGGTATAAGTTCCAAAACATAACTAACAAAATTTCCAATCAAACCTATTTTATGAATCCTCATGCATAAGTGAATATAGTTTTAAAAAACACCCTAATCTAAGGAAAAAAGGTATGAACTATGAAGAATTAGTACTCGCTTAAGCGAAACTTTGGCTTAAGCCAAAGGGCCCACTCGCTTGAGACAAAGACTCTCTAAGTCTCCATCCCCCTCCTCGCTTAAGCGAGTGCCCTAGGTCACTTAAACAAAAACTAGGCAGAAACTCACTAAGTCTCTGTCAATGAAAAGGGGATAGAGACTCACCAAATCTTTGTCTCTCTCATCGCTTAAGCGAGATCCTTAACTTGCTTAATTAAACAAGTGAATGATTGGACTTTCTTATGATAATTATTGATTGTAATTTTAATAAAAGTTTAAATAATAATTAGATATATTTATGAATTTTGTCAAGAATCATATTGATTGGAAATCATATTTTTAGAAAGTGAGTTTTACAAAGACGATTTTGTAACCATCTTCAAAAGGAACGCGCTTTCAATGACACTCGATACAAAGATGGTCGTACAACCGTCTTTATATGACGTACAAAACCGTCTTTGAAAGACATATTCGTAGTAGTGAATTTGTCCTTTTTCATATCCTAATTGGAAGGACAATATTTTGTAGTTCCAGTTTTGTTTCTTTTGGAGTACCTCCCCTGGTTTAGTTCAAATAATGTATCAATAAATACTATTATGGGCAATTTGGTCATCTAAATCAAAATGAATTAGTATTAACTAGGCATTAATAAAACAAAATTCAAACCTTCATTAAATAATTGTGGTATTTTCAAGAGTAGTAAATGTCTCTTCTGTGCAGATTCCCATGACTTTTTTTCCTCTCCTGTGCGCATTAAAATATTAACAGCTTCACCTCATTGGCTATGTGGTCGAAAGCATGATAAATGTTACTAGCTTCTTCCATAGCCGATTCATGAATACTCTCACAGAATATGCATCATCTCCTCTCTCAGCAGAAACACAGCTTCATAGACCCTTTCTCAAACCTAACTCTTACACTACCAACCACTAGCCAGCAAGGTGAAGTTTTGACCCTTCTAACGTGATTCAATTTTTTTGATATCTATATCTGTCATTGCATGCATCTCTATCTTTTTGGTATAACCAGAACGTATCTGGGGTTACTATTTGTCACACACCTAATCCCCACCCATCAGGTTCAGTTTATTTTGAGATAAAATGTACAGTTAATTAAGACACTATATCCATCTCAGATCTTAGATAAGAGACTCAAATGTCGAATCACTTGTTTCAACAACCGATTATGTTTATTTCTTAATTAATTATGGCGGTGTATGATTTTCAGGGTGAAGTTTTGAATCTTCTAACATGATTTCCTTTTTATGTATATATTTGTATTGCATGCATCTCTATCGTTTTTGGTATAATTGGGGCTTCTATTTGTCACACAACTAATTCTTTTCCACCGGATCAGCCCATTTTGTGATAAAGTGCATATTCAGTAGCGACATTATGTTTATTTCAGACTTCGGTTAAAGGAATTAAGAGTGGACTCACTTGTGCCAACACCTGTTATGTTTATTTAATTATTAATTATGGTGGTGCTTGATCAGAGTTTCACGGGTGCAACATAATGGCGGGAGTGAGGGAGCAGGACCAGTATATGCCGATAGCGAACGTGATAAGGATCATGCAGATGATTCTGCCGGCGCACGCAAAGATCTCGGACGATGCGAAGGAGACAATCCAGGAGTGCGTGTCCGAGTACATAAGCTTCATCACGGCAGAGGCGAATGAGCGGTGCCAGCGCGAGCAGCGGAAGACGGTGACCGCGGAGGACGTGCTTTGGGCGATGGAGAAGCTCGGCTTCGACAACTACGCCCACCCTCTCTCTCTTTACCTTCACCGCTACCGCAAGACCGAAGGCGAACCCGCTTCCGCCAGACGCGCTTCTTCATCTGCATCCCCATCGATGCAGATGCACCCACGCACACACCCACACTGACACACACCTAATTATTCTCATCATGGCTTCGGAATGTTTGACTTTGACCCATCATCGCAAGGGTTTTACAGGGATGATGCATCTAGTTCTGGCTCTGGCTCTGGTGGATTTGTTGCCAGTTTTGATCCTTATGCTAACATCAAACGTGATCCCCTGTGAACGACTCTATATATGTAAGAACAAGTGAATGCATACATGTTTCACTTGGTTAGTAAATTAGTTATATTCAAGCACATGCAGATGTAAGTGTGCAACTTTTTTATTAGCTTAATTTATTTACAAGTCGTTATTTACTCTATTCTTGTTATGCTTTATTTAGAGAAAATACTACTATGTTATTCATTTTTATGCTCAAGCTCGCTATTCTATTTTTCGTGGATGGACGATACTTCATATACTGTATTGTTGATTACAGTAACAGATAATTAAGATGGTAATTTTGTGAAACATCTCTCGTTGACTGCTCACAAAATCACACTCTTGTGAAAGGGATCCTTCATATAATATACTAATATAATATATCCTTTTTAAACACTCAGTCTTTTATCTGTTATTTAAAAACAATTTTTTTTTTTTTATGTATATGTTGTTTTAAAAATTTAAAACAATATATTAATTATAAAGAACCGGCAAATGACAACTGTGTGCCTCTAAAGTTTTAAAAAAAAGTTTTATTAAAAAAATATTTACTATATTAAAAGTATAACAACCACTTATTTGTTTTCTTTCTTCTTAAGTAATTTAAAACATTTATAATTGAATTTTTTCTTAATTGTATATCTTTATTTTTATGTGTAATGTTATATGATTCTACATTATCGAATCATCTTATCATATATACTTAATCAAATAAGTATTCCTTCCGTTTTTTTATTTCTCT
>PYAF01003636.1:36429-71764 GCA_007407185.1 Glycine tomentella
ATTGATAAAAATAATTAATGTGATTTTGAACTTTAAAAACAACAATTGACATAGACAAAAAATTTATAAAAATTGAAAATTAAAAATGAACGGAGGAAATATTAAAAAACTGATAATAAAATAATAAATACAAACTATAAAAGAAATATTTATTGTTTCATGTTGAAATATTTATAGGAATATGTTGTAGAACAATATAGAATTACTTGTTTCTTAATTGCTATAATTTTTTTCAAATTTAAAATAACATTATTACAATGTTAGATGATACTCCCTCCGGACTTATTATAAGCAACATTAAAAAAAATTGCTTGAGTGTTGATTTTATATATAAGTAAATTTTAATTTATTTAATGAGACCTTCTCTAAATTATTCTTCATTTAATGAGAATTTTAATTTCAATGATCCATTCTTATTCTTCCAATGAAGGGCAATATAGGAATATAACTTATTTTTTAATTGAAATTGGTGTAATTAAATATTATTAACTATTTTTTTTAGTTAGTGTGAAATATTTTTTTTTACTTATAGTCCTTAGTAGAACAAATGAGACATATAATAATTAATAAATGCTAAATGACCCGTTCATTTCCTAAAAGTACAGGATACAAACAATTTTATCATTAGAAGTAACAAAATGAATGACAAAAAGTCTCTGGTATTTCATATGTTCTAACACTATTACAAATTATGCATTCAATATCGCCAATTTAACATTGATTACAAGAAAATCGACGTTTAATTGTTGTTAACATTGACTTTCGAAAAATCGATATTACTTGCATAAATTTAATATTGATTTTCAAAAAATCGATGTTACTAGCGTAAATTTAACATTGATTTTTCGAAAACCAATGTTGATAGTACAATCTTAACATCGGTTTTTGAAAACCAATGTTGTGAAATGCATTGTTAACATCGGTTTTATTAAAAATCGTTGTTGGCTCTTTTAAAAAATGCAGGCACGCCTTACTCTCTTGAGCTCAGTTTGAAACCCTGGCCTCACTCTCTCGAACTCGTACTCTCCTATTTGCCCCTCTCTCGTTGCCACCATGCCACTACGTCACAGCCACCGCGGCCACCGCCCTCTCTCGTTGCCCCTTTCTTCGTTGTCACCGCTGTCATAGAAGCACGAAGGCAGGTGTGAAGGTCTTTGTGAATGAAGGAGTAGAAGCTGAAAAATAAATATATCGATCTAAACATGTTTAACAACCATAAGCAACACATTCAGATCAAACAACGGAAGAAGAGAAGAAAATTAAATTTTAGAGGTACCTACCTCCAGCCATGTCTATCGACTTTCTTAAGCCTTCACAGTTTTAGCTTTCCAGAACCTCACTCGCTCAAACTCGATGGTGTGTTTTTTCTAAAGAGAGTAATAGGCTTGGTGATCTAAAATAGAGAGCACCTGGTTCTATTTATAGAGCTTTGTCCATCAAAGAGCTCAACCTCTGTGGATTAGAACGTAGGATAAGATCATGGGTTGTTGTTGAACGTTGCACAAGTGGGTTAAACATGGACAAAAAATGGACCACATTGGAAACGGTTCTCCCTTAAAAATAGCACTTGAAAAATAGAGGACGTCTACCTCTGTTCCGATATTCAGGGAATCCAACATTCTCCCACTTGGTCCATTTAACCCAACATTAGTCATAACAAGAAACATAATATATGAATCATAGCGATAGGTCCTCTAATAGCGAATATTATCTTCCATGTACCAGAATATATAAAGTCTCTAAATGCTAGCTCTCAACTTAATGAATAAACCATATATTTATTCCAAATCAAAACTTAATGATATTTCTCAAAATAAATAAATGAATATGTGCACAAAACCATATGAGAAAACATCAACTGAGCAAAAGTTTCATTGAAAATAACAAATGTAGGTACAGTGAAATCACATCATGGAACCAAGTCTCATTCATACTACATGATCCTTAAAATTCTTTGGTGGCATGCCTTTAGTCAAAGGACTGACAATCATCAACGCAGTGTTAATGTGTTCAATGACCACTTTCTTTTCTTTAACATGTTCTGTTATGGCTAAGTACTTGATGTCGATGTGCTTACTTTGACTTCAACTTTTGTCGTTCTTAGCCATGAATACCACAATAGAGTTGTCATAGTACATCTTCAATGGCCTGAAATAGAGTCCATAACTCTAAGCCCAGACACGAAACTCTTCAACCGTACACCATGCGAGGTAGCCTCAAAAATAGAAAATGAACTCAGTCTCCATGTAGAAGTAGCAATCAAGGTTTGCTTGACACTTCTCTAAGATACAACACCACCAACTAGCATAAGAATATAACTAGATGTTTATTTTCGTGAATCAACACAGCAAACAGTGTCTGAATCTGAGTAGTCAATCACCTCTAGACAATCAATTGTCTGTACATAAGCATGTAATCTTTTGTTCCTTGAAGATATCTCATCACTTTATTTGCAGCTTTCTAATGGTCAATACCTGGATTACTCTTATATGAAAGCTACATGAAGTACACTTTATTAAATTAAAAGAAACAAAAACTTAAAGAAAGGCATGCATGTGTACGCGAGATTTTTTTATAGCAAAATCAATAGGAATGGAGAAACAGCCGTGCAAGTGTGTGTGTGTGTGTGTGTGTGTGTGTGTGTGTGTCTCAATGAATGCATGAATGATAAGGTGAATGCATGCGTTGTGTGAATAAAATAAAAGAAGAACAACCTCCTTAGCAAGCTTCCACGTGAACACCTAGGAATTATGAAGGAATCTTTGATTTTGCTTAGTAAACATGCATTAAATGCATAACAGTAAAATATCTCAATAGCATGATTACTTAATTACATGAACTAAACCAAGGACTAAATAGCTTTCCATTCCAACTGAATTTTCTTCTATAAATATCTTCTTGGATTAAAAAAAACTGCATGTTCCAAGCTCTCTCTACCTCACGTTCACTTTCTCCTTATAACTCTTCACCTTTGTTTTCATTTTCTCTTCTATTCTTCTCACTCAAATTGCAGCCCTTAACCAAATTACATATCATTTCTTCATTCAAAATATTCTATTAGAAGATGGAAACTTTACTCCTCAAGCTCTTGAATCATTCCAGCCAAATACTGTGGTGAGTATTGGTGTTGAAATTCATATGATTTAGGCTTAATTTTTGGATTGTTTTTAAAATTTTATATCTCTCTTTGTACTTAACCAAATGAGGTGTTTGACCACTCATTTTAGAGCTTAGGATGTCTTTTATTGTTTCCTAAAATATGAGACCAAACTGAGTAGTGAATTATGCCCAAAATTTATTTGAACCCAAGTTGTTCGAAACTGTCCTCACCCAAACAGCTACTGCCATCAGTTTTAAAAAACATTATTTCTCTCTCATTTCATACTCAAATAAGGTGTATGATATATGAAATTAAAGATCTAGATGTTAACTATAATATATAAATAATTCATATAAATCTAGATTGTGTATTGCTTGTAGTCACGAAAACACTAAGAGAAGTTAGGGTAGAAGTTTGAACTTGCTGGCAGCCTTGGAGTATTGTTATTAAAATATTGTAGCTAGAGAATCAGAACTCCAATTTAGGCATGTAATACCTTGTTAGAAAGCTTAGGAATTATAGTTTAACATACTAAAAGATTGGAATTTAATAACTTGTAGATTAACACAGATTATAGGAAGAACCGAATCATATATGGTGCGAAATCTATACTAAATTATCTTCGATTTGGTATATCTAGAGCTTTGCGTTTGGACCAAAGTACGTGAAATTGAGAGATCTCAAAGCAATGTTACAAGGAGCTAACAAAGGGACAAAGATAGGTAAGGGGAGTTTATTGTTTGGTTACAGTTTTTGATACCATAGTTGGGGGTCAAGGAACCTAATTATGGAAATGTGTGCCTGCCCCTGTTGTGTGCTGGTTTTCAAGAAAAAATATATTTTAAAATAATGGGATGCGATATATTTATTATTGATGTATGTATATCCCTGTTGTGTACTGATTTTCAAGAAAAAACTGTGTTTTTCACTAATGGGATGCGATGAATTTGCTTGTTGATGGATAAAATTGTGAATGATGTTGTTGTTGTTGTAATGATTAAATTTTTGGGAAAAGTCTTAATTACAGAGAAGACTTTGTCCAAAATTTTATAATGTGTTCTCCTATTTAATTCTTTATTAAATTTTTAAATAGGCATAAGAGTGTATTTTTTTATATTGTAGTCTTCCTCTTTAATTTAGAATTTTCCTAAAATACCAGTCTCGTGGTAATATGGATTGTGAATGAATGAGATGATATTGATGATTATGATGATGATGTTGAAATGGGATAATGTGATTGGGTTGATGATGTGGAAATGAGATAATGTTGACGTGGTTGATGATGTTAAATATTGATGTTTATGATGATGATATTGAAATAAAATGATGTTGATGTTGTTGATGACATTGAGATGACATGATGTTGATGTTGATAATGACATTGATGAAAGATAATGTTGATGTGACAATGTCATTGTATGTTGTGGATACACATGGATACCCATGGGGGGTGCATGACTAGATATCCTTTCGAGGAAGGATCTGTTCCTATCTGTGGTTATGCATTGATGGTGTCAATGGTTGTATGCTATGTATGTACATGTGATCTTGCAAGGAAGAATTGGTTCCTATCCACGTTCAGTGCATCTATGAGCCTATATTTGTATGTTGTGTATGTACATAGGGGTGCATCATTGGATATCCTTGCGAGGAAGGATTTGTTCTGATCCATGGTCATGCATTGATGGTACCCATGTTTCATACTTCATAATTGTATGATTGAAATAGAATGGTGGTAGTAAGTACTAGGGGTACTAGGGGGCATATCAATCTGTTTGGAACTCCCTTGAGACTCAGGGCTGATAACCATGGGGGGAGCGACCTGTGCATAACAGGGTGACCTCAATGAGCTACTGCATCATGTTCCTAAGAGAGGCTATTTCCATGAGGATGGTACCAAATTGCATTCTGAGAGTTGAGTCAGGTGCATGCATCATTCTGGGCATGATTGTTTTGATTTGAAAAATGAATGGATGACTTGTTTGTTGAGTGTGTATTGAACTGATGGATTATTGCGAATGTTTGTGATGGTTATTGTTGTTTCCTTTCTAATTATATTTATCTGATGCTTGCTGGTTTTGTTTAATAAACTCACCCTTGCAATTTTTGTACCGTGTGGTTGTTACGTGTGATGATTACGAACCTTTATTCGTGGGATCAGATGATCAGTAATAAGTTATATTGGAGAGAGATTTCTTTTTGTTAGAGCCGCTAAACCAACGTGATAACATTGGAATTTATTTTGGGAGAGAGTTGTGTTTTGTTATCAATTTTTTCTTAGTTGGTTCCTTATTTCTCTTTGATCGGACATGTAATCTCTAACTTATATATATATATATATATATATATATATACACACACATATGTGAAAACTGAATTATATTATGCCATATGAATAATATGTATATGTTTCATATATATATATATATATATATATATATATTTGTATTTATTTACATATGTGTGCGTTTTTTATGAATGTATTATCGCGAAAAATTTAACCGAATTTCATAATCAAATTAATGGAGTTTTTATTAAAAATTGAAAATTACACGTTTAGAGTTGTGGTATCGTAACAACGAGGCAGATCGTTATATTAATGGTATTAGAGCAGGTCGAACCTTTTTGGCCGATGAGTTGTGAGTCTATTGTGTTTCTCTGTGCATTTTGTGTTTGCTTGCGTTGAGTTTTGAGTGTACCATGTTTCTCTATGCATTTTGTATTTGCTTGATTGAATGTTTGATGTTTGTGTATTTGACTGCTTTGTAGTTGCTTGGATTGTTTGTGTTTGAGACTTGCGCATTGTTGTTTTG
This sequence comes from Glycine tomentella, assembly GCA_007407185.1. Taxonomy (NCBI): domain Eukaryota; kingdom Viridiplantae; phylum Streptophyta; class Magnoliopsida; order Fabales; family Fabaceae; genus Glycine; species Glycine tomentella. The sequence goes on from PYAF01003636.1 coordinate 42,343, forward strand.
CATAGGTTATGGAGATTTGTTGGTGTTGTTATAACATGTTTGTATTTCTGATGTATGTTATACCATAAGTTTCAATGACTTGTCACGAGTTAGTAGACTGGTCACCTAGATAATTCGTGAAGCGCAATGGGACACTATGGCAAGCAGTCAGGAATACAAAGAGTAAAGAATGACTGTTAATATCTCGAGAAAGAACTGTTGTAGAGGAGTGATTTCTTGAGACATCAACTCTCAAGAGTAATTAAGTAGGGACTTGAGATAGGTATAAAATTGTTTTATTCATTTTCTTGTGTGTATTCCTTCGATGTTCTCATTTCCTGGGGTGTACAGGGAGTGATGCATGGATGGAGCCTTAGCCCAGGCCATGGGAATCAGAACAGAGGAGAAACTTAAATTGTATGTGTCTTCTTTGAGTGATGATCTTGTGGTATAGACCCCAACTAGTGGTTCTATTTTAACTTTTGATGTGTGTTTGAATTGTCCTGTTGAGATTTTTGGTAGAAAATTCTTGATTGATCTGATTTGTTTGTCTCTCAATCAAATGGATATTATCTTGGGTATGGGCTGGTTATCTTCCAACCATGATTTGTTAAATTGTTTTGATAAAACTGTGATGTTTAGTTATTCTGAAGTGAGTAGGGATAAAATGTTTATCTCTGCCAACCAAATTGTGACATCTTTAAAAAAAGATGCTCAAGTGTACATGATCTTGTTTAACTTGGAAGTAGAGACCAAGGTTCCTGAGGATTTATCTAGTTTACTACCTGAGAGAGAGATAAAGTTTTCTATAGATTTGGAACCTAGTGCCGGACCCATATCCGTAGCCCTTATAGGATGTCTCCTATAGAGTTAACCGAGCTTAAGAAACAGATAAAAAAGTTGTTGTACAAGTGGTTTGTGAGACCCAGTGTGTCTCTAAGGGGAGCACTAGTCTTGTTAGTATAGACGAAAGATGAGACCATGAGATTGTGTGTAGACTACCGTCAGTTGAACAACGTGACGATTAAGAACAAGTATCATTTGCCTAGAATAGACCATCTTATGGACCAACTGGTATGAGCTTGTGTGTTTAGCAAGATAGACATTAGATCAGGTTACCATCAAATTTGAGTAAAGATTAAGGATATTCCGAAGACTGGCCTCTATGAGTATCTAGTCATGCCTTCAGTGTAACTAATGCCCTCGTGTGTTCGTTTATGGATCACATGAATAGGATTTTTACCCCTATCACAATAGTTTTGCAGTAGTATTTATAGATGATATTTTGGTATACTCTAATACTAGAGAGGAATACTTAAAGGTTGTGCTGCAAACCCTTAAGGACCAACAACTTTATGCTAAGTTTTCAAGGTGTGACTTTTGGGTAGAGGAAGTTAGTTTCCTAAGACATGTGATATCTCAAGGTGGTATAGCTATAGATCCTTCTAAGGTAGAAGTTGTTCTTGAGTGGGAAAGTCCTAAGTCGGTGTTTCAGATTATAAGTTTTCTGGATTTAGTGGGATATTACCGAAGATTCATAGAAGCTTTCTCCAAGATATCTTTGTTTTTGATCAAGTTGACTCGTAAGGGTCAAGTTTTTATGTGGGATGCCTAGTGTGAGCATAGTTTCCAAACCCTTAAGGAAAAAACTGACGATGGCGCGGGTGTTAGTTTTGCCTGACCCAAGAGAACCCTTTGAGGTGTATTGTGATGCATCAAAGATGGGTTTGGGAGGAGTGTTGATGCAGAATGGTCAGGTAGTGGCCTATGCTTCTAGACAACTCAAGACGCATGAGAGGAATTATCCTACCCATGATCTGGAGTTAGCTGCTGTAGTTTTTCTATTAAGATGTGGAGGCACTACCTGTTCGCCTCTAAGTTTGAAGTGTTTAGTGATCATAAAAGCCTTAAGTATCTGTTTAGTCAGAAAGAGCTGAATATGCGTCAAAGGAGATGGTTAGAGTTTCTGAAGGACTATGATTTTGAGCTTAGCTGTCATCCTGGCAAAGCCAATGTAGTGGTTGATGCTTGAGTAGGAAGTCTCTACATGTATCTGCTTTGATGGTTAGGGAGTTGGATCTCTAAGAACAATTTAGGACCCTAAGCTTTGCATGTGAGGTTACCCCTAACAATGTGAGACTAGGAGCTTTGACAATTACTAGTAAGTTACTAGGAGAGATTAGAGAGGGCCAGAAGTCTAATCCTTTTTTGAGGACTCAATTAGAAGTTATAGTGTCAGGGAGAGATAGTAGTTTCAATGTGGGATCACATGGAGTTCTAAGACTCTAAGATAGAATTTGTGTTCCCAATGTACCTGAGCTTAGGAAGATGATCTTGGAGGAAGGACATATGAGCAATTTGAGCATCCATCCTAGTGCTACCAAGATATACCAAGATCTCAAGACAATGTTTTGGTGGCCAAACATGAAGAAAGAGGTTAGTGAGTTTGTGTATGCATGTTTAGTCTGTCAGAAGGCTAAGATAGAACATCAGAGACTCTCAGGTAAGTTACAACCCTTAGAAATACCCCAGCGGAAGTGGGACAGTATTTCCATGGATTTTGTTGTAGGACTACCCAGAAACCCGAAAGGTTTAGATTCTATCTGGGTTATTGTTGACAGATTGACCAAATTTGTTCACTTTATTCCCATCAATATCAGGTTTTCCTTAGAGAAGCTGACCTCCCTGTATATTCGTAAGATTTTCAGATTACATGGTGTGCCGTCTAGCATAGTATCTAATAGAAATCCTAGATTTACCTCTAGATTTTGGGAGAGTATGAAGAAAGCATTGGGAACAAATCTTAGTCTAAGTTCAGCCTACCACCCTCAAATTGATGGTCAGACTGAACGGACCATTAAGTCTCTAGAGAACCTTTTGAGGGTGTGTGTATTAAAACAAAAGGGTAGTTGTAAGAATTTTCTAATGTTGATAGAGTTTACCTATAACCATATTTTTCATCTACCAGTGGCATGACTCCCTACGAAGCTTTGTATGGTAGAAGGTGTAGGACACCCTTGTGTTGGCTAGAACCCGGAGAGAACCTCACTTTAGGACCTGAAATGGTATAACAAAACCACTAAGAAGATCAAGTTGATCCAAAAGAGAATGAGAACTGTTCAGAGTATGCAGAAGAGGACAAAAAGTGAGAACTATAAAATCATATGCAAGAAGCCTATCTAGCCTTGTTTGAGTGACATAAATTTCGGGGATGAAATTTCTAAAGGGTGGGAGAGTTGTTCCCTGAAATATCGATAACTGAAAATATATGGTTGAAATGTTGTGTGAATTATCCTTGTGCAACTACTTGATGTGAATGTTAGATTATGTGAAGTTTGTTTGGTCTATGTTTGACTTATTGTGTGAAATGTTAATTAGAGATAACTAGACATATTACAAAAATGTTTGAAAGGAAATTACCATATTACCCTTTCCCTTGATGTGAGAATTACCATTATGCCCTTGAAGTAAAATTACCATAATACCCTTAGATATTTTAGTTAGATATTTTGAAGTTAAAATTACAATAATACCCCTAGAGTAAGTGACAAATTATCAAAATACCCTTAGATATTTTGTGGAAACTTGAGGCAATTACATAAATGCCCTTAGATGGCAAATTACCAAAATATCCTTAGGAACAGACAAATATCGCAAGAAAACTAGAAGTACCTATAGGCGAAAATTTATGATTATGTAAGCCAGAAGATTAGTCTCCAAATTTTACTACTCAATATAATAAATGCGAGCAAATAAACCTTACAGTAAAAATGAAGGAAGATCGCATGAGTATCTAAAACTATCATGAGTTATAGTTTCAGATCATGTGAGGATATGATGAGAAACACTTATAATGGTAGTGTGATACAAGAAGGATAGTATAGAAGCCAATGGATACAAGTGACAAATTTAGAAGTGCTTAGAATAGATTTAGTTGTGATTATTTAACTTAAGGAAAGAAACCAATTCAAGTCGTGTAAGATATTGGTTAGGAGCTTAAGATCACCTAAGTAATTGAAAGCTACATGAAGTGCACTTTGTTAAATTAAAAGAAACAAAAACTTAAAGAAAGGCATGCATGTGTACGTGAGATTTTTTTTATAGCAAAATCAATAGGAATGGAGAAGCAGCCATGCAAGTGTGTGTGTGACTCCATGAATGCATGAATGATAAGGTGAATGCATGCCTTGTGTGAATAAAATAAAAGAAGACCAGCCTCCTTAGCAAGTTTCCACGTGAACGCCTACCAATTATGAAGGAATCTTTGATTTTGCTTAGTAAGCATGCATTAAATGCATAAGAGTAAAATATCTCAATAGCATAATTACATAATTACAAGAACTAAACCAAGGACTAAGTAGCTTTCCATTCCAACTAAATTTTCTTCTATAAATATCTCCTTGGATTAAAAATTTTCATTTTCTTTTCTCTTCTTCTCACTCAAATTGCAGCCCTTAACCAAATTACATATCATTTCTTCATTCAAAATCTTCTATAAGAAGATGGAAACTTTACTCGTCAAGCTCTTGAATCATTCCAGCCAAATATTGTGGTGAGTATTGATGTTGAAATTCATATGGTTTTAAGTTGAATTTTTGGACTATTTTTAAAATTTTATGTCTCTCTGTACTTAACCAAATGAGGTGTTTGACCACTCACTTTAAAGCTCAGGATGTCCTATATTGTTTCCTAAAATATGGGATCAAACTGAGTAGTGAATAATGTCCAGAATTTATTTGAACCCAAGCTGTTCGAAACTGTTCTCACCCAAACAGCTACTGTCATCAGTTTTTAAAAAAATATTTCTCTCTCATTTCTTACTCAAATAAGGTGTATGATATATGGAATTAAAGCTCTAGATGTTAAATATAACATATAAATCTTGATTGTGTATTTCTTGGAGTCACGAAAACACTAAGAGATGTCAAGGTAGAAGTTTGAGCTTGCTGACAGCCTTGGAGTATTGTTATTAAAATGTTATTATAGCTGGAGAGTTAGAACTCCAATTGAGGCATGTAATACCTTGTTAGAAAGCTTAGGAAGTATAGTTTAACATACTAAAAGATTGGAATTTAATAACTTTTAGATTAACACAGATTATAGGAAGAATCGAATCATATATGTTGAGAAATGTATACTAAATTATCTTCAATTTGGTATATCTAGATCTTTGCGTTTGGACCAAAGTGCGTGAACTTGAGAGATCTCAAAGCAATACTACAAGGAAATAACAAAAGGACAAAGATAGGTAAGGAAAGTTTATTGTTTGGTTACATTTTTTTATAACATAGTTGGGGGTCAGGGAACCCAATTATGGAGATGTGTGCCTGTCCCTGTTGTGTGCTGGTTTTCAAGAAAAATTATATTTTAAACTAATGGGATGTGATATATTTATTATTGATGTATGTATATCCCTCTTTTGTGATGATTTTCAAGAAAATCTATATTTTTAACTAATGGGATGCAATGAATTTGCTTGTTGATGGATAAAACTATGAATGATGTTGTTGTTGTAATGATTAAATTTTTGGGTAAAGTATTAATTACAGAGGAGACTCTGCCCAAAATTTTATAATGTGTTCTCCTATTTAATTCTTTATTATATTTTTAAATAGGCATAAGAGTGTGTTTTTTATATTGTAGTCCTTTTCTTTAATTTAGAATTTTCCTAAAATACCAGTGTCGCGGTAATATGGATTGTGAATGAATGAAATAATATTGATGATTATGATAATGATGTTGAAAGGGATAATGTGATTCGATTGATGATGTTGAAATGAGATAATGTTGATGTGGTTGATGATGTTAAATATTGATGTTTATGATGATGATATTGAAATAAAATGATGTTGATGATGTTGATGACATGATGTTGATGTTGATAATGACATTGATGAGAGATAATGTTGATGTGACAATGTCATTTGGATACACATGGGGGGTGCATGACTGGATATCCTTGTGAGGAAGGATTTGTTCCTATTCGTGCTCATGCATTGATGGTGCTCATGGTTGCCTGTTGTGTATGTACATTTGAGGTGCAGTGACCTGTTGGATATCCTTGTGAGAAAGGATTGGTTCCTATCCATGACCAATGCATCTGTGAGCCCATATTTGATGCTGTGTATGTACATGGGGGTGCATGACTGGATATCCTTGAGAGGAAGGATTTGTTCCTATCCATGGTCATGCATTGATGGTGCCATGTTTCATACTTCACAATTGCATGTGTAACACCTGAACTTATCATCTTGTTATTATTGATTTTTAATTAAAATTCTTTTCAATTTGCCCACCTAAGTATATAAATTAATCCAATATTAACAATCCAAACAATTAGCAGGCAGTCAATTACTCCAAACATCAAACATACAAAAAGCAACCACCTAATGCACAGAGAAACATAGCAGACTCACAACTCACTGGCCGAAAGGTTCGACCAGCTCTGATACCACTATTGTAACACCTCAACTTATCATCTTGTTATTATTGATTTTTAATGAAAATTCTTTTCAATTTGCTTAAAAATACTAAACTACAATTTTTCATTACTGAGTAATATTCATAATTCTGAAGTAACATATAATAAGATTACAAAAGATTTTTCCTCACTGATTGATATTTATAAATCTGATGTACAATAAAATACAGACTAATATCAATTCTATTACATAGTATAATCAACTAAAACACTCCGTAACAAAGAAATACATCTTCAAACATAATCTCTTCAAAATATTATATCTTCATACAAAATTCTCTTCTTGTAGACAGCTAGTGGTCTCTCTTTGTTGTTCATCTGCTTGCCCGAATAACATCGAGGTCATAGCAGGTGTCAACCACAGACACAAAGTACAGGGTAAGTTTATGATAAACATAATTTAAACAAATATATTCAATATGTAAATATTCATAACAACATCCTCAAAGATGCATGATTCTTTTAGACTCTTATCATGATGCATGATTCTCTTAAACTCTTTCAATAATTGGTACCAATAGTCAAGATAGCCCCATCCATGTGGCACAGAACTGAAACTATCAGTCAGGGTCTCACAGTGTTACAACAGGATTCTCACCCACACTACATGTGATCATCATGGGTGGCATGATTTCCCTACTGCCAAGTACCCCCCAGCTCAGACCTCTCTTATCTGAACGCTCGAACTCAGTTCCTGCAGCTATCTGACACACCTCCTCTTGAGGAAAATAACACAGACTAAGCCCCGCCGGGCATATGCATATGAGACATATAATACTAATTCACTTTAATGTATAACTCTTTTCATCATCTCATATTTATTTTCAACATCAGTCTTTAATTTATATCTCACATACTTTACTCAAAAACTCAACATAAAATATAGAATCCAACTTTATATTCATGTACAGAATCTCAACATATTATTCATGTACAGAGGTTTATAGAAACACTCAACAACACATGAACATTCAAACACTTATTCAAACACCAACAACACTTAAACTATCTTTATCATAAAGCTTCCCTCTACATACCTTATAATCTCTTATGAAACTTGTCTTTCTCTTCCTACAAAGCATGTCAAACTTTCCCTAAAGATGTTAGCCTTTTTTTCACGTGATCTTCAAGGAGAAGTGGAGTCTTCTTCTCACTTGATTTAGGCTTTGATAAGGAAATGATGAAAATGAAATGAAGGTGATGTGGGAGAGAGCTTTTCACGTGAAGTGTTAGAAGGGTGGAGTCTTGAATGTGACTTCCACTTAAGGGCCCCTTCACCCCTTTATATAGTAGTTGGAAAATGATATAATATTCATGGACATTTCTACCCTTCCTAGCTAGTTACTTCCATTTGGTTTCATTGTAACTAAGTTTCATGTCATTCCATTACATTCTAACTAGATTTATAAAAAATCTCCTAAGTCATGTTGACTTACTTTACAAGTGTCCCACCACTTGTCCAATTCATGAAGCTTCTTCCTCTTTTCCTTCCAAGTATCTCAAATCATGAAGTTTCTCCATGATTCTCCAAGCTTCACGTGGATTCTAGGGAAAGGGAGAGAATTTTGCTTCATTTCATGTTACTTTGTATCCATATCCTTCAAGACATGACACCTTGCTTCCAAGTGTCCTTCTACTTGTCTTCAAGCCATGAAAATTCTCCATTCTTCCTCCTCTTTCACATGATTTAACAAGAGAACAAGAGAAGATTTTTCTTCTCATTTTGTGCACATATATGATAGCTTTCTCATTCCTATATTAATAGTGAGTTACAAGTGGCTAGATATTTCTTAAGCCTTCATGATTGTATCTTATCATTTTAATTTATGAAGCTTAAGATATTTTTCTTAAAGAGAATAAAATTATATGATTCACCTAGTATCCACATGTCACCTTTCATGAGGAAGAAGAATTCAATTTGAAAATGGTTTCACACATGACATTCTTTAAGAGAAAATAAAGTTCAAGTTGAATTTGTCTTCACATATGGCATTTCATAGGAGAAGTTCAAGTTCAATTTGAACTCTTCTACCTAAAGGATAATATTAAATAATGAAACTCTAGAGTTTTTCCAGAAACTGATTTCAATGACAGTTAAATTACTTACAAGCAGAGTGATACACAACCTTGCATACGAGACTGCTTTTATCTTAATTCTGATTGGTCTGTACTATTTTTGATCATCAAAATTACTAAACCATTTTATTAAATAAATCTGGTTACCCCATAATTTAGAGAAAATTCTATAAATTCTATTTATTAATTTTTCATATTTTTCCAATGCTTGAATTCTTCTGACTAATGTTTCAAAATTGTCACCTAATAAAATTCAAGAAATCTATTCTAGAATTTCTTGTCACAAACTATTTTGATATTCTGCCAATCAATAGTATTCTGTAATTTCATCAGGTTCTCACAAAATCTCTAAGGATATCTGGTCATTTCTGGCCTGAAGGGCATTATGGTAAATTCATCAATCATCCTATGGGCATATTTGTCATTTCCACTATAAAATATCTAGCCAAAAATATCTAAGGGTATTCTTGTCATTTCCAAAATATCCAAGGGCATTTATATAATTTCCATCTTAAAATATCTCACTAAAATATCTAGGGGCATTTTTGTAAATTTTAAAAATATCCAGGGGCACTATTGTCATGTTTACCTTAAGGGTATTTCTGTAATTTCTGATTTAAGGAAAGGGTAATATGGTCATTTCCCTTCAAACATTTCCGTAATGTCTCTAATTGATATTTCACCCAATTAATTCAAATATAGACTAGCTAAATTTCTCATAATCTAATACTCACATCAATAGCTATGCAAGAATAATTCATATAATATTTTGCCCATAGTTTTTGAATTTTTAAGGTGTTACAACATGGATAGAAATAGAATGATGGCAGTATGTACCGGGGGTACTAGGGGTATATCATTCTATTTGGAACTCCCTTGAGACTCAGGACTGATAACCATGGGGGGAGCGACCTGTGCATGACAGGGTGACCTCAACGAGCTACTGCATCATGTTCCTAAGAGAGGCTATTTCCATGAGGATGGTACCACATTGCATTCTGAGAGTTGAGTCAGGTGCATGCATCATTCTGAGCATGATTGTTTTGATTTGAAAAATGAATGGATGACTTGTTTGTTGAGTGTGTATTGAACTGATGGTTATTGTGAATGTTTGTCATGGTTATTGTTGTTTCCTTTCTAATTATTGTTATTTGATGCTTGCTGGTTTTGTTTAATAAACTCACCCTTGCAATTTTTGTACCGTGTGGTTGGTACGTGTGATGATCATGAACCTTTATTCGTGGGAGCAGATGATCAGAAATAAATGATATCGGGGAGAGATTTCTTTTGGTTGGAGCCGCCAAGCCAACGTGACAACGTTGAAATTTATTTTGGAAGAGAGTTGTGTTTTGTTATCAACTCTTTCTTAGTTGGTTCCTTCTTTTTCTTTGATCGAACATGTATTCTCTAACTTATATATATATATATATATATATATATGTGTGTGTGTGTGTGAAAACTGAATTTTTCTGACATATGAATAATATGTATATGTTTCATATATTTATATATATATATATATATATATATATAGATATATGCACATATGTGTGCGTTTTTTATGAATGTATTATCGCGAAAAATTTACCCTAATTTTCATAAACAAATTAATTGAATTTTTATTAAAAATTGAAGATTTCACCTTTAGAGTTGTGGTATTATAGCGACGAGGTGAGTCGTTATAGTTTACATTAACTACAGGAGACTTAACCAAGAAACTCATAAGGACCGTTTCCCTTTCTCATTCATTGACCAGGTTCTGGAGAGGTTGGTAGGTAAATCACATTATTGCTTTCTTGATGGTTTTTCAGGTTACATGCAGATTCATATTGCACTGGAGGACCAACACAAAACCACATTCACCTGTCCATTTGGCACATTTGCCTACACTAGGATGCCTTTTGGCCTATGCAACACACCTGCTACCTTCCAAAGGTGCATGGTGAGTATCTTTTATGATTTATTAGAAAGTTGCATAGAGGTGTTTATGGATGATTTTACTATTTATGGTTCCTCTTTTGATGCATGTTTAGATAGTCTCTCTAGAGTTCTTGACCAATGTATTGAGACTAACCTTGTTCTTAATTTTGAGAAATGTCATTTTATGGTACATGAAGGTATAGTCTTAAGTAATTTGGTCTCTGGTAGAGGTATTGAGGTCGATAAAGCCAAGATTGATGTTATTACTTCTCTACCTTACCCTGCTTCTGTGTAGGACGTGCATTATTTTCTTGCACATGCAGGTTTTTATAGGAGATTCATCCAAGATTTCAGCAAGATTGCATTGCCATTGTCCAAGCTTCTCCAAAAGGACGTACACTTTATGTTTGACCTGTGCCCGCAAGTAGAGGAGGAGCTCGTGGCAGACCTCTCTTTGGTCTTGCCAATTTTATGTGATGATTTTCCTTGAATGGCATTTGGGGAGCTTCCTTTTCCCATCTTTTATTTGTTGTCTATTTGTTTGCATTTCATTGCATGCTCACATTGAGGACAATGTGCATTTCAAGTGTGGGGTGAAGGGTTACAAAAACATTTTCTATTTTCTGTTTTCTATTTTTGGTTTCTATTTCTGTTATTGTTTTGCTGCATTTGTTTTGTTTTGTTGTTATTCTAATTTTACATTCAGAAAATAAAAAAAAATAGAATTTAGCACTTTTCATGTTTTTATTAGGTTTTATAACTTGTATAAATTGTGAGAAATATACTCATTTTTGTTGGATTGAATGTTTTCATGCTTGATGTGAATCGTTGTTACAATTGTTGAAGTAATAAGTAGGCTTGAGAAATAGAATTTAAGATGGATCATGTGTGATAGAATTATGCCTTGTGAGTTTTTAGGCCTTTGTGGATGAATCACATTATTTCATTCACGTTCTTTCATGTGTGATTTCACTCTTGTGCTAGATTACTCTATGTTTTGCCTTGTCTCTTTTGACATTCCTTGTTGCACATGCTTTGATTTAGATGATTTAGGCCTTTTTTCTTTTATCCACTAGCCAAATAAACCTATCCTTGCATTGATATCCATTGTCACCCTTTTTGAGCCTTTAACCTTTTCTTTCTTGTGTAGCTCATTATAAACTATAAAAAAAATTGGAAAATCATGTTATCCTAACTTTAGGGAGAAAAAGGGCCTTGGAATTGTTTTATGAGTGGGTTTCAAAAAAGTGTGGGGTATTATTTTGATTTTGTTTTGATTTGGAAAGAAAAGAAAAGAAAGAGTTTAAAAAGCAAAAGTTCAAAAAAAAAATGAAAAAAAGTAATGTCTCGAAATTGACTACTCCCACTGATCAAGTCATTCTCAAGAAATTTTGCATTTCTCGATTCCACAATCCTAGTACTATGTGATGGACAATAGAATCTATACCCTTTGGACCTTTCAGCATATCCAATGAAAAATCCACTTGTGGGTTATAAATTCTCACTTAAGACGGGCATCCCTAAACACGTATGTGTCACAAACTTGGTTTCCAACCTTTGAATAACTCAAAAGGCGTCTTGGAGACAACCTTGGTTTGGAACTTGATTTAATATATACACAGCCATCTTTAATGCCTCAATTCACAAGAATTGAGGAAGTTTTATATTACTCCTCATACTTCTTACCATGTTCTTTAAGGTTCGATTTATTCTTTCTGTCACACCATTCTGATCCAGAGAACCAGACATAGTGTACTGGGAAACAATCTCATGTTCTTGAAGAAACTTCGCAAATAAACCAGGTGCTTGTCCATTATCTGTGTATCTACCATAGTATTCTCCACCTCTATCGGATCTTACAATCTTAATTTGCTTTCGACATTGTTTTTCCACTTCCGCCTTAAAAATATTAAAGGTATCTAAAGCTTCATCTTTAGAACAAAGTAAGTAGAGATACATATACTGTGAAAAATCGTCTATGATTTCTAATAGATTTGAGCTCCTCTTTGCACCCTTCTTAGTCTTGTTAGTTTGCTTACCCTTAATGCAATCTACACAAGTATCAAAATCATCAAAATCCAAAGCACTAAGTACCCTTTCATTTACCAATCTCCAAATTCTCTCGATAGAGTGTGTCCTAATCTTTGGTGCCACAACATAGAGGATTCCTCATTCATAATACATCGTTTTAACCCAGCAGTAACATGCATAGAATTATAGGCAAAATCTTTTTGCAATTCAATAAAGTAAAGCCTATCAAATAATGCACTAGAACCAATAATTCAAGATTTATTAATTAAAGTAAAACCAAAATTCAAAAAATTAAAGGAAAAACCTAATAGTGCAAGTCTTGATACAAAAATCAATTTCTTAGAAAAACTTGGAACATAAAAGATCTTTTCTAAATACAAAATAAAATGATTCTTAAAACTAAATTGCACGTCCCAATGGCTTCCACATGTGAGCTCATCTTGTCTCCTGAATAGATGTATTACTCACTTCCCACTGGCCTCCTTAGGTTTTCCATACCTTGCAAGGTATTAGAAACATGTATTGTAGAACCAGAATCAATCCACCATGTGTTATGATTAACATTAACCATATTAGATTCATAACAAACAAAAGTAAATGGAGTACCTTTCTTGTCAAGCCAGTTCTTAAACTTTGGGCAGTCTTTCTTAATTTTCCCATTCTTCTTGCAGAATAAACACTTTGACTCTTTCTTAATGGCTGGTTGAGCAAGAATCTTGCCCTTGTTCTTGGCTTGATCTCCTTTCTTTTTTCCCTATGTAGTCATGTATACCCAGTGGTTCAGTTTTCCTAATGACATAATCAATATCCATCCAAACCCTCACTCGCTCAAACTCGTGGTGTGTTTTTCTGAAGAGAGTAGTACGCTTGACGATCTAAAATAGAGAGCACTTAATTCTATATATAGAGTTCTGCCCATCACAGAGCTTAACCTCTGTGGATTAGAACGTGGGATAAGATCATGGGTTGTTGATGAATGTTGCATAAGTGGGTTGAACATGGACAGAAAATGGACCACATTGGAAATGGTTCTCCCATTAAAATAGCAACTGAAAAATCGAGGACATCTACCTTTGTTCCGATATTCAAGGAATCCAACAGAAGCATGATGTCTTGTCGCTATTGCTGCCATTTCATGTTCTTTTGGTATTTTTTGTTGTGCCTGTAATGTCATGTGCTGGTGCTGTTGTTGGGAGAGGTTCTGAGGATACTAAGGTTGATGCAAGGAAGTGGGTGGGTGAACGAGTTATACCTTCTAAGCACAAAGTGCAAGTCACTGTTGATTTAAGAGTGCCAGAGTCAGAATATAACAGAAAATTTTGGATCTTTGAGGTGCTTATCTCTCTGTCCAATTCACTTTAGTTTGTAGTTTTACTTGTTCAACTTGTTCAGTGAATTTAAATGAATATAATGCAATTGAAAACTGATTTATAGTGGTACGCAATGTTACTGCAATTTAGATTACACCATGAAACTATGCAAACTTGGGTTTTAAATGGTTTAAAGTAACTTAGTGGTCAGAACCCAGAAGAAGTTCTGTTAGAAAGACTCAATAATTTCGTAGGACTTTGCATGATGATACTTCAAACTTTTGGATTAAGTGATTTTTGAAATGTTATTTCTGTTTCCACTATGGTTACTGTCAGTATGGAATAGGTATTCTGAAATGTTTGTTATAATTATTGGGCAAAAAGGAATTAATTGTTCATGTTTCATGAATGTTGATCATGATTTCTTCAAACATATTAGTGCATGTTGTAAAATTGTTGTTGCATTGTAATTTGTATCATTAGTTATCTTATTAGACAAATAGAATTGTTGATGATAAATACAGATTTTACAGTTTATAGCTTCCTATAGCTTGCTTTTGAGTTTCTTCATTAATTAATTTATATTCTTTTATAGACCAGGGTAGATTTCCTACTATTTTATGGGAACATTTTAAAGACTCAGACATATAAATGCCAACAATATTTTCTGTGTTGACTTAATCTACTTTTAGATTAATTTTCCAAGTATTTAGATTAAAAGAGAATAACTTTTATAGTTTAATTTTCCTTTACTTCTCATAATTATGTTGCATTAGTTATGTTATCTGTGGCACTGTGATGAAAGCAATAAATTAGAAACTTCAAACTAGACTAGACCAGCTAGAAGGTTGTTCAACCAGGTAGTTAAAGGCAGAAAGCACCCTTGAGGCTTTATTTTTAAGGCCGAGGCAAGAAGTGTCAAAATGTAGAGCCTTATGCTGCATTTTGGAAGGGTCCCAAAGTTCAACGACTAGTTATTCTTTTAACATCTTCATTATTTTACCCCGTTTGGCATCACAGTTCGCAAATTAGGTTGTTAATACTAAGAGATCATTTAATGTTATATAGAGGCACTTTCCAAAGTGATGTTGACCCCTTCTAGTGCCTCAGGGTGTCTTTTATTAGTGTCTTTGACGGCATTGTATTAGAACCCAAATTTTTGGTTTTGAAAACATTGGATTCAAGTGCACCAATATCCTTTACAACAGACTGTTTTATTTATTTATTTATTTATTTTTGTGTGTGTGGTTTCAATGCAAGCCCACTCAAGTCCCTTGGGCAACACAAACCCCAATCAGATGCAAGAGCTGCAAGTACACACTTTCCCTAAACCTGCCCTGGAATTGGTAATGGCTTCAAAAGTATGGTAATAACTAATAAGTACCCTAGTTCAATCTCACGATGAAATGCTAAGATTTATGTCATTGCCACCCCAACTCATGGAGAAAATATTTCATATTTTCAATTATATTAATAAATAAAAATGACATCAAATTCAAGACTGTTTACCATTTTTCATTGTTTCATACAAGGGAATATAAGAAGGACAAGGCTGAGTTTAGACTTTGGACCAAGCAGCTGTTCAATATCCTACCCCATCATGTTAATATAGGCTGGTATATATACGTAATTCTAATCGTTAGATACCCAAACACAAAAAATAGAGTTAAAACAATTTGAAGATAAAAATAATATACGTTGTCTTTTCTGTTAGGTGGACCAAACCATAACATAAACACTTAACACCAAAAGAATACCACGATGTATATAGAAAAAAAAAAAAGCATCAATTAAATTAAGTACCTTTGGAGCAGCCATTGGATATTCTTCTGGCAAAAATAATTCCAACTTGAAAACTCCCCCTACTAATACAAATAAGAAAGTCACATATTAGCAAAGACATGAGACACTTGATTCTGATATAGGAGCAATAAAACTATCAGTATCATCAAGCTAGCCCATAGGATATCATCACGCCTACAAGTAAGGAGGACCTGCACTGCAAACAGGAGTTCCAAATATCACCCAGCTGACACAAGAAAGAAGTCATGCAAGCTTAATGCTAGTTCAGTTTTGCAGGCTTTCTGTCAAAATCGAGTATGCTTTAGCTATTATTCCTATTACTCTTAGCTAGACATAAAGCACAAATTTAACATCCACCTTTAAGAATCTCATCAAAACAGATCAAGAGCACTTGAATTACTATAAAATAAAGCTAATAATATAAGAATT
This sequence comes from Glycine tomentella, assembly GCA_007407185.1. Classification (NCBI taxonomy): domain Eukaryota; kingdom Viridiplantae; phylum Streptophyta; class Magnoliopsida; order Fabales; family Fabaceae; genus Glycine; species Glycine tomentella. The sequence goes on from PYAF01003636.1 coordinate 58,372, forward strand.
TCTGCATTCAGGAACCTAGCTAATTTCGTTTGATTGTTTAATATTATATAAGTACAAGATCTCCTCCTCCTTTTCACCACATATTGGTCTAGTTTATGAGCTATCCCTAGTTGGTTACAATTTCTCAATACTAAATACCAAAAAGGAGAAACCAGGGTTTCCTTAATAGTAGCTTGTAAAAGCAAATATATATAACCTGCCCTGCAGATCATATTGTCATAGTAATTCTTTTGCTATGGTTCTTAACCACACTATTGAAAAACAACACTCTGTCCTTTACAGCAACTGCCAATTATATATTAAACTGAGTATTGTTGTTTATGTAAGTCTTTATAACATTTAATTTTTTATTACTTCACTTATTATATCCATTTTTTTCTTTTTTCTATCACTTTTCTAATATAACCTCATGTTATATAACACATACATGTTGAGCTGTGGGAGTATTTGGAGCTTGGAGTTTAGTGAAAAGCAAATTCTGTAGAGGGGGTGAGAGGCATAAGCTTATTCGTACACCACAGTCGAAATGGAAAATTCACAATTTTGTTTTTAAAATGAAACCTTTTTAGGCTTTTACGTATGCAGGGGGAGAGGATCCTCACGCAAAGTCATCAGTCATGCATGGCCATTGACTTGTGATTCATTAATTTCAAGAGAACAAAATAATATTGTCCAGTCACTCTCTTATTACATTAAAATGATCTTTATTCTTAAGACATGCAACTTTAATCATGTAGCATAAAACAAATACGGAATATTTAGCACTTTAAATTCATATATACATGTGTGTGAATATTTTATTTTCTCAATTATATGGGTCTTTTTGGGCTGTGGTCTAGTTTTATTTATGTACACACATACGTAATGATATTTCTTTAATCATAAAAAAACTACTCTCTCTCGCACAAATTTAAAACTCTACACATGCAACATGAGTGTAGCTGTTACATGAATCTTATATAGCCTTATAACTTGTATTTTATTAGTTCTTAGAATCATTGACTTTAAGACCCACACAACAATTTTAGACTACCAAGTCATAGATGAAACAAATAGAAGAAGTAAAACATCTAAATGATTAAGACCCTCTTGGTTTCAATAAAATCTTTATTGTGAGACTCAACTCATCATTCTATAGAATAACAAAACTAGATAAGATCTTCTTTGTTTAGGTTAAATTCTCTATATGATTAATTTTGTATTAATCTATCTGTTAGATGTTTATGAAATATTTCTTTTATCCATTCTTCATTTTCTTTGTTAATTTTTCTTTGTCTATACATGGTACTGACATTGTAATTTTTCTTTGTCTATACACTGGTGAAGAAAATGATGATATGACTTTTTAATCACATTGACTCGTCATTTGCTTGCTACACTCCACATTGATGACTAGTCAATAGAGTGAATAATATTTGTAACCATGAAAGGTGTTGCATCAATAAGGGATACATTTTCCGCTATGATTTGGTGTTACATGACTTTTGTTGGATGAAGTCTTAATTAAGTGTTGTATCTTGGGATCATATGTTTTGCAACCACAATATGTTTTTTAGCCTGAAATTCATTTACAAAAATGTTTTTTTTATAATTAAAGATTCACAATTAATTTTGTTCAAGTGAGAGAATGTTAAAATTTTCCCATAAATTCATGTGGATTACAATTAATTTTAACATTTTGTTTTACCAAAAAATGGTTAATACTATGATTCATTTGATGATCTTAAGCCCACTAATAATGTGATTAGTTGTTGACAGACTTTGAAAACTTAATTTTGATTTGTGTGAGAAACAATGTGGACCTAACCACTAGGTATATAATGGGAGGTACCTAGGATTATAAATAGTGTGACTAGGTTTCCTTTGCCATTATGTCATTCAATTGCTCTGTAAAATTTGTCCCATTGAAAACCTTAGAATTTAGAGCGTGTGATTAGATGAAGGAAGACTTGATTTATCGGTTTCAAGAATTTGTGTAACGCAAACAATTCTTATACATCCAATTACATCTTCAACAAATAAATAATTTTATTGGTGTTCTAAATTCATATAAATTATTTCGTTCTTGTTATATTATTTATTAATTTATCTTATATAATCATAATAACTTGTGTCTTGTTATTCGGTAACTTCATTAATTATAAGATGATGAATAATCATTAGACTTTAGCACAAGAAAATGAACCATCAAAGGGCTTCATCTTGTTAACTTCTTGAATTACTAAGGTAATTAATGAAATTTTCACTACTATAAAATAGGAAAACGACGATGGTTCTAAACCCCTTACGACGGCGGTTGTAGAATCATCGTTATTGTGCGTGTCATCTAAAACGATGCATTCGATGACGGTTGTAAAAACCGTCTTTGTTAACCCTGGTTTTTTTTTTTACATACTTTTGAATACGGTTTTTAAGTCAAAACCGTCTTTGTTTGCTTATATTCAAAGACGATTTTGGCTCAAAATTGTCTTCGTTGATCACTTTTTTTTCGGACATGCCTACAAAGACGGTTTTTAAGTCAAAACCGTCTTTGTATGTATATATACAAAGACGGTTTTGACTTAAAAACCATCTTTGTTTATCATTTTTTTATAAGATGCCTACAAAGACTATTTTTAAGCCAAAATCGTCTTTGTATGTATATATACAAAGACGGTTCCGTCTTTGTTGATCATATTTCTTTTTTATAAGATGCCTACAAAGATAGTTTTTAAGTAGAAATCGTCTTTGTATGTATATATACTTAAAACCGTCTTTCTTTTATCATATTTTTTTTATAAGATGCCTACAAATACGATTTTTAAGCCAAAACCGTCTTTGTATGTATATATACAAAGACGATTTTACCTTAAAATCGTCTTTGTTTATCATATTTTTTTTATAAGATGCCTACAAAGATGGGTTTTAAGCCAATGGAGTAATATCTAACAGAATTGACACTTATAAGGCCTACAACACATTCAACAATATTTATTTTATAAATAAAATGACAAACCAATATTTATTCGGCATCCCGCTTAACAACCAGCTATAAAATGCCCTTGGACACGAAATATATAATTTTCAAATACAAAAGCATTATATTATATGCAAATGAGTTAATGTCACATCATTTAAACAAACATCATAGTTTATATCCTTCAACATCGCAGTGATCACACCAATCATAATAACTTATGCCAAATAGTGTTCCAATGTTTATGGAAAATGTAAAAAAGCAAGACAACAATGACATTAAATTTTGACAAACAATAGAAATTTAAGCTTTTAATTAATGTATATATGTGGTTATCCATGAATCTGATAGTCAATTGACTGCTACAAGAGTAACAAGGTATGTTATAGTCATAATTCACAGTTGTGTCACTTTCAATATTATACCTCCTTTTGAGAAATTGAGCAACTGCAGTTGTTCTTCACTATTCTTCACAGCAACAACTATAGTTGTGAGAAATCACAATACAATAGAAATTAAGATCGCCATCAAATGATGCCTTGTTGCCAATAAATGAGAAAAAGGGCAAAGGAACTGGAATAGGAACATTGATGCCCACCTAGTTCAAATGTAGTCACAAAGTGATGATCCATAGCATTGACAATGTCAAATATATATAGCTAGAGTACCTTTTTAAGTGAGTGAAAGAAATAGATATTACGTGTTAAATCTAACCAATGGTCAAGATTAAAACACATAACTCAAGTTTTTTAAAAAGTCACATGACTTGATCGCATGATACTAGAAAACGTCATAGTTAGATGACAAACCTGCCCCACCTCAATTTCAGTCTGAAATTTCCTTGCAACCACACCAGATGTCGTAAATATAGAAGCACCGTTTCCATACCTGTTTTAAGTAGTCACAATAAGAGATAAATGGAAGTTTAAGTCTTTTAACAAATACAAATGAAAATGTAGCAGTTGTTAAAATATACTTGTTTTCATTGATAATGTTTACGTCCTTTTCCAAGCTATCAGCCTGATGTTAAATTTAAAATAAAATAAAATAAAAATAGTTTCAGCATAACATTATATTACCTAAAATGAAAAATCCAAGGCATACGAGCCTCCTACATGACCAAATATTGACAAATAAAATAATTCCAAATTAGTGGATGCTAAGTATGAGACAAATAAAATGTACCTCCGTGAGAAGATGAACTGGTCCAAAGATCTCCTTCTGCACAGGCCGTGATAGAGGTAGCCAAGTTTAGTTCAAGTCTAAACCTCGTAGCACTTACAGATTGATAAACACTTGCAAAATTCTTCAGTAAACAATTACAAATTGATGATTAGTGAGAAAATTACCTTGTAGCACTCCATGTTGGCGGTGACATCTGATAAGATGGTTAGGCCAATAAAATTACCAGATTCATATCCTGGGACCTACTTATTCACAAAAGAATTGTTGAGCGGTCTTAAAATGATATTAAAAGGTGAAAAAAATCCATTGACTATATGGAAAAATAAAGAACTATAAGGATTGATCTTCAGGATGTGAATAATGATATGCACAAAACTGTATGTCCTTTACATTCCATTTGGGGTGCTTCATTTTAACTTATTGCATCTCAGCTTGATGGGTGTCAAAGGAGGGAAGGGAGAACCAAGTGGCAAGAATGAACAAAGCAACAAAATCAAGAGTTAAAAGTTAAGCCAAACCAATTTTTATTGTGCTAAGACACCTTAGCTTTATGCATACCACCAAACAACTGAACCAAGCGCCATTTTTCAAGGTTTCAAAAGATTTATACATGAATATAAAAAGGTTACATTTCTTTATCTGGTTGTATTTAATTGGTTAACCAGTGTTACCAACCAAATCAAATGCTACATAAAGATAAATGTTTCATTATGTCTTATATGTTTGTTTTCTATAAGGCCTCAGGAAGAGGAGTGCTATAATTGAAGATTATTACTTTAGTTACAATCTTTGTATGCATAAATCTTTCTGTTGGCTTCTGAATTTCCAAACATGTCAATTGCTATGCTAAAGATTGAAGAGGAAAATTGATCATACATGAAAAAGTATGGAAATGTCCATAACAAAGTATGGAAATGATAAAAATGATTGAGAATATAAAAGCTACCACTATATTTCTTCCATCAAGAACTAGTTTGGCACCACTTTCAACCCCATATTGAATTAATCTGTGTATTTGCTTCTTTGCCTGTGCAGTGGGTAAGGTTGAGAGAATATTTAAGAAACATATAACTAAAATGTATACAAGATCAATTTGGAAATGTGATGCACTTACTAGTAATTCTTAAACAAAAATCTAAAGATTTGCTATCAGTCCAAGAACCATAAACATACTTGTTTGCTAATGACTGGACCAAGGACTGCATCAGGTTTAGTTCCAACATTTACTTTAAGGGCTTTGGCATACTCCACAAGTTTACTTTCCATGGAAAAATATTGTGAAGACTAAAGGATGAAGTTATTATACTTAACATATTATAAATACATGGTTAAAAGTAAGTTTTATGAGGCCAAAAAAGAACTCAAAGTCAATTTCCTCACCAAGACTGCTCACAAAGAAGTCCAAATACTTGGAACAATCTATTTGGGGCAACCCCATCAAATTATCAAGAGGATAGAAATAATTAATTATCCCTATTAATTTGTACGTCAGCAAGAATGCTCACGAAATGTTATTATATTTTAGAGATGTTGAATTATGTCTTAGTAAAGGAAGAGTGGCGATTCAGTTTGGTGCACACCAAAGACATCCAGATCATTTTGGAACAAGCACTAGAGGAAGAGCATAAAATTGCTTCAAGCGTAAGATGATACCACAAAAATGATAATAAAACAAATTGAATAACAACATGGTGGAGAAGGATACCACAGTTTTGAGTCTCCAACAAAAACAACAGTGCAGAGAGGCATGCACCTCTGTCAAACAGCACCAAAATCTGTAGCAACTAAAGCATTTACAATAGCATCAGGCATTACAACCACATGATTTTTGGCCCCCATATTAGCTTGAAAAAAAATTATTAGGTTCAAAACTTTTGATCATTACCATGAACAGTAAGAAACAATTTTACTAAGGGGAAGACAAAGCTAAGTGCACCCACCTGGACACGTTTCCCTTTAGCTGCAGCTCTAGCATATATGTGCATTCTAGCATATACAAATAAAAACATCAAATAAGATACATTAGCATAAGAACAAATTTTTATGTAAGGGGAGAATATCAATTAAGAAAAAATAGCATTTGAATCAATACATTTTCTAGCTCAATTGGTGTGCGAATTCCAACCAAGAATTGATCCAAAATTGAAGCAAGGCAGGGGGATTCACATCATTTATTTCATTTCCTAGAGGTGATAGGAGGGTTTAACAATAATCAAATGTAGGTCCAACAACAACAAAAGCTGATGAGCAAAGTCAAGAAGAGGAGCAAATCCAGAGCAAATTCAATGGGGAGGAAAAAAGTTAAGACTAATAATTGAAAATAATCACTTTTACTCTGATAAACTCGGTTTGATTGAAGAACAGATGCAGAGAAGGCCCTGAGGGGAGGAGAAGAGCTCAGGAAGCTTGATAATCAATGGTCACATGATGGATCAGACAGTAGTTGATCAGCTGAGTGAGTTTGCAGAACAGATGCCAAGCACCTTCCATAGGGAAGGCATCACAACACAGAAAATTAGTGTCAATCATATGATAAGTCCCACAAAAGGTGATCAACTAAGCCAGGATCAATAATAGGATAGAAACTTTATTGAAATGAAAATAGGCTTAATACCAAAACCTATTAGTGGAATGATAGATCAAACAAAAGCATATCAGCTGATCTAGGATAAAACACAAACGCAGCGAAGATGCCATGAGAATTTACTGAATGGACGTTAAGGTGAAATCATTTTGGAGAATTCAAAGTCCTCTGCATGCTTTATATACAAAAGTAGATGTCCAAACAATGCATAGACAAAAGACATTACTTATGAAGAACTCCTAGAGAGACAGGTAAAAATAGTTTTAAGAAATATCAAGTTACTACATCCCTTAGAGAAGATATTAAAATCAGTAGTGCAGTTGCTCATCGGTGCTAGATGTAACACCCTTATATTTCCATGCATATATGTAAATTTTCTTATAAGATTATTAATATACATTTCTAGATAAAATGATGAAAATGCCCCTGGACATTTTGAAAATGACAAAAATACCCTTTAGCCCTGATAAGGACAGATAGTCTCGGTAATGCTATAAACACCTGATAAAAATACAGTATTCTCCTAGATAAGGAATTATTGACATTGTTAATAAAGAAAAACCATAAATTAGAATTTTTAGAAATTTTGGAAGAAATTTTGAAAAGAATTCAATCTAGACTAATCTAAGCTTCAGAAAAACACAGAAAAAGAAAAGATACAATCTATGGAATTTTCTCTTAATTATAGAAGGAATAGATTCTCTAATAAGTTAGTTTAGTCATTTTACTAATTAAAAACAAAATGAACCAATAAGAATTTAGATAAAACCATTGGAAGAAAAATAAATGATATCCTAAAAATATTATTAAAACTTAAGCTAGTTCTAAATAATTTTAGAATTTTATTCCTAAGAAAGCAATTAGAATTAGGCTTTCATAGATTATAGAAGCAATTTTATTCAATTTCAAGATATAAGTTAAACAAAGCAGGAAATTTCCTAAACTAATAGCCATCCACGTGAACAAGCCAAATTGAAACATATTTGCTTCCAAATCAAGCTATGGCCGTGGACATCAAAGAAGAATGGAGAAAGCTTGAGAAAAAAATCAAGACTTAGGACACTTGTATGGCTAAAAAGCTAGGTACCTTGTAATTGGACCATTTGGAAAGCAAAACAATCATAGCTTTGGAAATAATGCAACAAAAATCTACTAAGCCTAAGCCATTCCACGTGAAAGTAGAAAACAAAAGGGAATGCACCTTAAGCTTGGTAAGTCCACGTGCAAGGCAAGAAAACAAGGGAAAGATGAAGAATTTTCATGAACTAGGACACTTGTAAGGAGGAAAACCATTAGCCAATGAAAGGAAACCAACTAGAAAGCTAGGTAATAATAAGCTTTGGAGATATTTTTAGCAAAAGCCAATTCACCTAGCATATAAAAAGGATGGTGGGGACCAAAATGGATGCTAGTTCACGTGTAGCATTCCACTTTCATCCTCCATCTCTTTCACTTTGAATTAAAAAGCAAAACAAAGGCCCACACCCTTAGAAGTTCACGTGGAAAGCTAGGAAGTGGTTGAAGGAAGTTGCCAACAATTCCAAAAAGAAAGCAAGGTATGGGGAAGTGTTATGATAAATATGGTTTAGATATTTATTATGCTAGATTCTCATTTATTTCTATAAGAATCAAGCTTTGTTTACCATGTGTTTGATGAAATGCTTCAAAGAACTAAAGTGGTACATGGATGATGATTTGAATAAGTGACTTAAAGTAACTTAATGAATAATTATTGAAATAAATAACTTGAATCTAGTTTAATAAGAAAGTGATTAAGTGACTTAAATCTTTACATATTACGACTATATTTAAAGAAGTAATTGATTTGATGTTTTACTAAAATTTGTGTGTTATATCTTGTTACTTATTTGATGTTTTACTAAAGTTTGTATGTTATATATTCAATGGATGTTTTACTCAAGTTTGTGTGTTGTATATTGTTAAAAGTGTTCTATAAATCCTTGAGGATGTCTACTAAATCTCATGAGGAAATTATGATGAAAACATATCTTTTATATTGAATTTATGAAGATGGATGATTGAAAGTGTACAGTTTAAAGTTTATGAGAATATGAGAAATAAATTAATGGTGAAGAGTAAATAAGAAATAAAAGTAATTCATTACATATTTCATCTGCATTTAATTACCTCAGAGAGGAGGTAATAGAGTTGCCTCAAGAGGAGGTATGTCAGATAGCTAGAATTGAGACGAGCGTTTAGACAAAAGGTGTCTAAGCTGGGGGGGTAGTGGCAGTGGGGAGATCACCTACCCATGATGATCACATGTAGTGTGGGTGTGAGTCCTATTGCAACACTGACCTACCCTGACTGGTCGATCCAATTCAAAGAGAGAGAGTAAGCTATCTTGACTATGGTACCATGTAATGAGAATCTGAGATCTCAGTCATGCATCATTTTAACAAAGAATTATGCATCTATTATGACTTTATCATGTATCTTGTTTTATGAGTGTTACTTTGATTTGCTATGGATCTATTGTTTTTATCTAGATTTGTTTATCATATACTTACCCTATTTTGTGTCTGTGGTTGACACCTGTGATGACCCCAATTTGTTTGGGTGAGCAGAGAAACAGTGAAGCATAAGCCATGGATGGTTATGAAGAGGATGTGATGAAAGAGCTTGGATGACTTGTATTTTGTGTTTGGTGTTTTTGTTGACTCTGATAATATGTAATTTGTACGAGACTAGTCTGTTGGTCTGTATGTGGGACTGTATTATGTGGAACTGTATCTTGGACTGTATAATATTTTATTTGGAACTTAGAAATATTTGATGATAATTAATTCATTTAAAGTTAATTTAAGAAATGAAGAAAAATGATTTTTTTATAGAATAACATAATTTCTTTATAAAAAGGAAAATAAGCGAAAAAATTTTTGAGGTATTACACTAGACATAAAAATGTGGTCATGTTGTTGGGTTTATGCACAAATAAAAGCCAACTGATGATTGTGTATGAGCAAGTATGCAACGGATCACTTGAACAGTACCTAACAAGTAAGGACTAATACATGACCTTTTACTTATCTACAAATTTAGTTTAAGAATTTTATGCATGAAATTTCATTGGAGAATTGAATTTGCTATTAACATGAAGATGTAAAGGAAGAATTTTAAACATTATGCAGGGAGAAGTTTCTAGTCATTGACTTGGAAGCAAAGGCTGAAAGTAGCAATGGGTAGTACTAGAGGTTTAAAGTACCTACATGGGAATAACATAATTCATGGAAATATAAAACCAAGTAGCATTCTTCTAACACATGACTTTCAACAATGGGTATTTACTTGATCCTTGTTGTATTTGAAGCTTTTCTTTGTCCGTCTTAAGTTTCAGTGCAGTATAATTATGTTAAACAAATTTCTACTTTTACTTGTATATATCTTTAGATTGGATATTTTGGCTTTGGAAAAGTGAAACATGGACCAAAGAAATCCAAAAAAGATAAAAGTGTATGGAATTCTGGATATGCATCACCTGAGTATGTTGAGAATGGAAAAGTATCAAATAAGACAGATGTGTACTCCTTTGGAGTGGTTCTTTTAGAGCTAATGAGTGGTTGGAGGGCTATAGACAAATTACCAGGTGGAAAAAGCCTTGTTGGATGGGTAAGAAGATGATGACAATAACTTGATATATTAATATGCAAATGAATGTAGGATGAGCCTTAGTGCGATGCTAGGGTTGCTACCATCGGATCAGAAAGTTATGGCTTCAAATTCTGGAAACAACCTTCCTGGTACGGCACGTATATCAACCTTCTCCAAACCCCACTAGGTGGAAGCATTGTGCAATGGCTCATCCTTCTTTTAATATGAAAATTTTATAATGTTTCTTTTTCAGAAGGCAAAATTCAAGGGATACCTAAAAGAAATTTTACTTTTCATCCTCCCTTGTTGTTTACACAAAATGTTATCAGGGCATTATATTTTTTGTGATAATAGTTGTTCAATATAAGCTCTTTGATATGTTCTCAGCCATGCTTATCTTTTCCTAGCAAGAAATAAAATCTTCACAAATCATCTTACTTGTGATTTCTTCCATAATTTTCAAAATTTTTTACACATCAAAACATCATATATACATGATTTCTAAAAATAGCATTAGACCGTGTAATGCCATGCAAATATGTTGATGATGATGCTTATGTTTCTCGTTCATCATATTTCTTTATGTGAGTACAGTTGAGTAGTCACTTAACTTGTAATTTTTTTTCACATCCTGTTTCGATTCATCAATTTTTCATTTTATGTAGGCCATAGTCACAAAAAACCAAAACCTCAGACTAAATATTGTTGAGTGGATAAAACTAATTGCCTACACAACTCATTATTTGGTTTGGCAATTTTGGTGTTCACATTCTAATTTGATTTCTTATATGCATTATACCAAATTCTTTGTTTCCTTCTAGGCAAGGCCCCTACTAGGAGGAAAAAAGTACCCACAGTTGGTGGATCTGAAAATCAGTAACTCCTATGAAGAAGCAAAACTTCTATGGTTGGTCCAAGTAACATAACAATGTCTCAGAAAGAATCCTAAGGAAAGGTTTACAATGAATATGGTAAGTCTAAGTGATGTAGGATACGATCAGAAAGTGCATAAAATAGAAAATAAAGCATGCTAGTTCATACAGTATAGCATTAAGTTAATGGAGATCATGATAGTTACTTGATAAAATAAGAAACTGTATAGTAAAATTATATATATATATATATATGTCAAATAACTGCAAGACATAAAAGCTTAAATAGTAAAGCAAATCTCAAAAAATGGATGATAGACGCAAGATAACTATTCTATCACTACTCTTATCATTCTACCAAAACTAACAGAGAAGATAAAATCAATTCAGATATTTTCATTGATGATGATCACCAATTGAGGGATACAATATATAACATAGTGGTTGTCAATAACAAGTCCTCATTTAACTTTAGCTACTAAGGGTGTGCATAAGCATTCTACTATGGATGCAAACGTATATGTCACTACTAAATCAATGGTTAAAACATCAAAATAGAATAAGAGAAATGGAATTCTTTAACCAACCTATTTTGCTACCTTGCAATAATTTTGTCATTTGGTGAGGGCATGTATGGATCGATCTGTTGGCGTTATAACACATCTGACAAATGTAACATTATATTCTTAGAAGGTCAATACTAAATCACACATTATAAGCACGATGGTTACAAAATTTTTATACCATGAAAAGTTACTCGCTAGGCTTGGTTAAAGCTTGTGCATTTACTAATCTCAGATACAAGTTGCACGATGGATTCATGATGCAATTTCATCCATTGTACAACATACTTGACCATGCATGTGTTTAAACATAAACTGTTGGAGATGATGATCATGACAGTAGTTATGAAGCATTGGGAATATTCAGATCTTAAAGTTAGTCCAATTCTTCACTACTCTTGCAAATATAAGTTACGCTTATTTTTCCATGTATGTATTTATCATTATGCCAAGTGCAGAAGACTCAAGCAAAACACTTAAATCTTTCTTATAAATTATTTTTGAGTAAAACAACTCATGAATGGAAGTGAAATTTTAGAAGTGTAAGATTGCAAACACTTACTGGAGTAATGATCCTTGTCCCTCAATATAATAATCTTCTGGAGATGAAAGTGCAAGGTTATCCAACAGCTTTCCCCAGTCGCCTGTCATTCAAATAGTAAAGGTGCATGAAGAAGTTGAACAATAATGATCGAAGGAAAATAGATCAATCTTTACTGTCAAAGAAAAAGTACATCACTTTATAAGCAATCCAATCCAGTTCCATAAAGCTTCACCCATTTAATCACTCACTCCCAATACTAAAAACAACAATAAAAAACCCAAACCATCAAAATAAAGAACCCAAACCATCAAAATAAAGGACATAAAAACCCTCAACACATGAAAAAACTAAACTGAAATGTTGTTAATACTGAACAATTAAACTAATTTCAAAATCAAAGCCTAATAATGAATGAGGCAACGAAGATCGGGCCTCCATTCTCTTGGGGAAGGGTAAAGGGAAGTAGAGGCAAACAGTCAAGCAAATCAAAGCAAGCACCCCCACTTTATTTTTTGTGAAGGTTCTCTAATCTGAATCTCCCTCTCCTAAAACTAAACTGTGCATTATAACATCCTCAAAATTATATCTTGAGTTTATATTTATGATTGAATTATGGAAGTGTGATGATATTTGGATACAAGAAGAATAGGATAAATTTATTTGAACATAAGCTGCCCAAAACTAACCATTTCTGCCACCCGAATTGAGAAATTTATTTCTCTCTCAATTCTTATCCAAATTAGGTTTATGATATATGGAATTAAATATCTAGATGTGTAACACCCCGTAGTACTCCGGTTGTTACTCATCTTGGTACTAGAGTTTTCAGCGGAAGACTTATTAAAATCTTTTTTTTTGGAAACATAGTATCGAAATCATGATTAAATTTTTCCAAAGCATTTTCTCAAATTCTTTTCCCAACATGTTCACATAATACGATACTGTGCTGCTAGATTTAATTTATCAATAACCCCAGGCATAACTTAATACAGAAAGCGGAATACTTCTTACATAAATAACTCTTAAGTCGTACATACAGATATCCACCCTTTAGGCGGTGGCACAAATACAAACTTA
>PYAF01003637.1:0-19307 GCA_007407185.1 Glycine tomentella
GACTTGGTGGGCAGCTCTGACATGGACTATTTGGCACCACAGGAACAAAATCATTTTTCAAGGAATCAGCTTTAATAGACACAATTTGATGGAGGATGCATTATTCCTATGCTGGTCGTGGCTTAGAAATTTAGAGGAGGGCTTTAATTTCCCTTTCCACTTTTGGTCTACTAATATGGGATTGGCTTTTGTTATCAGGGGAGGGTAGAAATCTGAATTTTTTGTATGATGTCCTAGTCTAAGTCAGAACTCAGGTGGCTTTCATCATGTTCCCATGTTTTAAGCTCCCTTCGTTCTGGTCTGTTTTTTTCTAGGTTTTGTTTTGCAATACTCCTTGTAATGCAGACTTTTCTTCTCAATATATAATATAATTATTTTTGCTGGCCAAAAAAAAAAAAACAGTTAAGAAAAGATAGTGCTTAGAAAAGCTATAAAATTCAAGCCCCTCAATGCTTTCCCACTGATTACTTCTCTCTGCAATCAGATTAGTAACAGAAGTTCTGCTTTAGGACTGACCTATTAATAATCAGGAACAGAAACAAAATATGCAGCAACAAGCTATTGAAAGAAATAAAATTCCAAATAAATCTGAGGAGAAGATCAACCTAAAATGGCCAAAGAAAAATACAGAACAAAAAGAATATCTCAAGCTTAATCAATGCCATGTTAAAACTACTTTTTCTAAGTCACATCAAGACCCTGTCACTCTTATATATTCATGTGAACCCAGAATATAGCCATGAGCATGCTGTTATCATGAATTTAAATTACAACAGTGCCCTTGAAGGAAAGTCCAGAAAGCTACAAAAAGAGAAAAGTTATAGAATATGAGCTTCCAATGCAAAGGTAATCATTTGTTTATTCATTGCTACACTTCTACCTTGGTTACAGGATTATCTTCTTTCTAAATATTTTTAAAGTTTTATGACATAAATCATGTTGAATGTGCAGACCACAATAGGTAAATAAGTTGCATCAGCTAAAATGATGATGCAAAGCCTTCCAATGATCCAATAATTAACTAGCTAGCAACTTGTGGGTCTTATAGCACAAAAAAATCACTAATTCAAAATCCAACATCACCATAGAGACTAAAGACCATTTGCTTGATATTGTGTCAATGTAAGGGTCATGTTAATAAGTTCTTTCACATAATGCACAATTTTTTAAAAAGTTCTGCCAAAATCTATAGCCATCCCATATTAAAGGGAACACATCTCTTGGTCACTAATTTTTATTTCAGTCAAAGTTGTAAAACTGCCTTACTCTACTTGGTTCTCCACCAATGATTGCAAGGAGAAAGATCCATTGGCCTTTTTGATTCATAAAAGAAAAGTAAAACTATTGGGCTCATAACTATAAAAGTTGTAGGTATAAAACAGTGCCTTCTGTCTTCTGACATGCTTTTGTGGACATGCTAAGAGGCTAGTAATGAATGGCAATGGCATCATCACCTCATTTGATTCTGGTCTAAGAGAACCATGCCCAATTCTATTGATTTCTGTGGTGATTGGTGGGTCATCTGGATGATCTCTATACTCAGGGAACTCCATATGATGGCATTTCTTCTTGCTTGCTAGCTGCAAAGTAAAGCATACCTTAATATCTGTGAACCAATCTACTAGTTTAACAGAGAATATCAAAAAGGCATCATTTGAATTGCTTTTAACATTTCGAAAACAAATTATTAAATGATACATTCTCTTGGGATAATATTAGTTTTGATTGGTTCAAGCCTTTTTCAGAATTTCCTTTCATTGCAAAGATATGTATTATTATGCGGTGGTGATTGGTGAAGCATGCAAAAATATTTTGCTAAATAATAGAAAGAAACTCTTAAAGAAGATGTCAAAGGGCATTTTCTGAAATAAATCCACCACCATAAAATGGTGAGATGGAACATCATGTTCGGACAAAATGCAATCAAATTAGAAATACCACACTTTGCAATGACTTGCTTTCAAGTGAAAAAGGCTTTCAAGAGACTGTATACCACTATTTTTATTTTTATTTTTTTACAAATAGTACATCTCATTAAATAAAATGGTTGGCATAAGCCTGCGGCAAGTCATTTTTATCTCCTTGAAGGGTTTTCTGATTTCTAAATAAAAAATATTTTCTGTTGATCTAAAAATAGGAAAATAGCACAATTTCCATAAAACAAATGTAGCATTGTAGTAAAATAATTTGAATGTCATTATCTACCTCCCCAGAACCATAGCCGCCAAGTTCCTTTTCTCGTTTTTCTCTTTCAGCAATCTCCTCCTCTCCCCAAGAAAACAGATATGGAACAATCGTTGGAACTGGAGCAGAAGTCCCTTCAAGAGATATGCTCTCATAGTAGAAAAGCTGAAAAAGTAAGAGGAGTTAAAGAAATATATATTGATAACTTAAATAGAAATTGATGAAAAATAATTTTACCTGCAAAAATAAAAGACAACCACCAACAGTTCTTTGCTTCCCTTGATGGAAGCGTGATACCTCTCGAACCAGCCTATCAAGCAAGAATTTACCCCAGTTATACTGATGTACAAGATCCATATTTGTCAAAAAGTGGAGGAATGACGGGCTAACATCCAGCCTAGCTGTTGGGGACAGAAGTGTTCCCAGCACATACAATACAAATGACCTCTTAAAATCATCTCCAGACTCCGCAGTTGCCAACTGCTCCTCTAAAAGTCGCACTGAAATTCCATGATTTATCGCGTGGTAACTGTTACGTAAATCTGAAATCATGTCTTCTGGACCAGAGGTCACCACTTCTTTACCACTGGCTGATAATCCCAATACCATCTCTACATCTTTTGGAGTTAATGGCACGTCCACATTGCAGATCTCTAAGCTGCAATTAGTAGTGTCAAATCTCTCCAATAACCAAAAACACAAACTGCGTCGAAGCGTTCGGCATCTAAGGCCAAGGAGGCTGCCAAAGCCAATGCTCTTAACTGCCTCCTTCTGTTCAGGTGTGAGGCGCTGTAACACATTGAATAAGCGACCAGGAGAGCATCTTGTTACCAGTTTAGTCTGCATTTTTAATCCTCAACTTCAAGATTCATTAACTATTTAAATGAATAAACAAATCAACCATCACCCAAGTGCTTAGAATTGACCTGTTTCCTTGGCTTGGGGTCAGGGGCAGCACCCGAACTCAAATAGCAATCCCACACTTCACGCGCATGCCTAGCATACTTTTCCTTCTCTTCAAGGCTCATTGATTTCCACGCATTTGAGGCAGCCTTTGTTGCCTAAAAAAAGGAAATTTGCAACATAGATTATTACCATATACAGTTTTTCATCAACAAATGAGGTACAAACCTAGCAGTACCAAATGTCAAAAAAGATGCTTACAGCTTTAAGGCCTGGTGACTCAGGATGGGAAGCAATGTACTCTTTGATAAACTCCTTACTGCAACAATTGATTTAAAACACATTAGTTAACTAAAAAAATCAGAACACACACACAAATTAATTGCAAAATAATTTAATTTCTATGCACTGTCATTGTAAAATCTTTTTCACTGTCAAAGTGTCAGTGCATACACTGTTTATGGTAATAATATAAATGTAATTTCACTTCTAAGAAATTAAAAGAAATAACCTAAAATACACCCATGAGCATGCAGGACGAGGAACCAAAACTTGCTTCTTCCTCTTATTCTTTTTCCTTTGACCTTCTGTTGTAACATGTTGTTCAACCCTTTGTAGGTTTACCATCGTTATGACCTTCACATGCTGTCCAAAAATTTCATATTTAAAATAAATATTTCAGACACCAAGATAATAAATCATAACAATTGAACAATCCTTGCACCGTGAACCCATTTCATATTATAGCAAAGACTAACTAAACAAAAGGCAATTCAAATATTCACTATAATTTAAAAATAACAAACTAAAATAAAGGCATAAGCAAAATGCATATTTATTAATTGGTAATGAAAATTGAAAATGCAAAATAATGCAGAAAGTGTAAGGTGGAAGCCAGTACTCATACTCACATAGGAATGATAATTGGTAGAAAGAAGGGGTTGGACGAAACGGTGTCGCAGTGGTGCTGTCTCGGGTGCTTCTTTATCTCCTCGGAGAACTTACTCACTCACGGTTTCAATTTCAGTGGGTTGGGTTTCGCGGTTTCAAATGGACCCGCTTCCGACCCGAATGGATCATTCAACAAACTCCGGTCGCTAAAGTTTTTTAATTCATAAAAAAATATGAATTTTATATCTCAATATTAAAATGCTGCGTTTATTTTACAATTTTTATTTAATTATCATTTTTTTCATATTATGAGAGGGTATTTGGAGAGGCAAAACCCATCCCCATCCATCCAGTTGTCAAGAATATTTTATTCCATCTAAAATAGGAGTGAAAAGGAGAATTAATAAACAAAATTGAATGGTCCTTAATTGATTAATGTGTTTTAATGATTTAAGTTTTTATGAGTGCTTATGAATTTCAATTTTGTAAAGTCAATTCTCTTGCATTTATCATTTTAATTAAAAAAAACTTCAATATCATGTATTTGAATAATGTTGACTTTAATTTTATCACATTATATTACATGTGATTATAATACAAAATTTTTATTCAATACATAATTTTTTAATTAATTATTCTAAAAAAGTATTATATATTAATGATCTAAAATAATTTTATAATGTCATTCCATCATGATTCATTATATAATGAACATTTTTACTTTTATAAAATTATTTTAAAATTCATACAAAAAATAATTTATAATTTGATTTATAGGATAAAATTATTTTATATTATCATACATCATTATTAAACTCTTATTCTAAATGGTGAAATGAGTATATGTTTTTTAACATTATATATTAGTAAAAATTGTATAAGTATAATTATTCATAATTTATATGAAATAAGAAAATGTATTTCAAAAAGTTTTTAATAAAAATATAAATTAAATTATAAATTATGTAGACATTAAAAACTTTTAATTCATAAAGTTTTCAAAATTATTTCAATTAATGAAAAATTGTAGTTATTATATATCTTTATCTATTATGCTAATTAAACTGAGTATTAATAAAAAAAATTGAAAATAAAAAATTTTGACTATATAATCATTTGAAAAATAAATATTAATTTAAGAGCGTTTAGTTGATTTTTTATAACCAACTTTTTACTTTTTAGTAATTTTTTTGACGTATTTTATCCTTATATTTTTAAAATACTTGCAAATTCTATTTTTGTTGTTTTTTTCATTAATTGACTGCAATAATTACGAGTAAAATTCATAAAACAATAAAAAAATTAAGTTTAAAATCCGTTAAAAAATCACTAAAATATTAAAAAAGAAATAAGGTTAAAAAATATAATTATGTGATTATGTTATGTCAGCTCTTCATTAGTAATCAATAGACAAATGACCAAAGATAACATTTACAAGTTTTTTTAAAAAATGTGTTAAATTAATTTATTAGAAGGTAAAAAAAAATAAAAATATAACTAAACCAAAAGTAAATATTCTCCAAAGTAAAAATGTTGTGAAGTAAAATTAATTCAATCGAGAGCACTTTATTATTACCGAAAAAACGACGTCGTTCACATTACCGTCTGACAAAAATTATCCTTTACGAAACTCTACTTGAATTTCTTCTCTTTCCCCTCTCCCATGTGACCGTTCTCCAAATTTTCCACTCGCCTTCCTCCACCGTCCCCCGCCGGAAAGATCAATGCCAAGCCGCTAAACCCCCAAACCCACACCGCCATGCGAGTCTCATCCCCAACCGCGGCGACTCCGTCGCCTCACGCCGACGACCACCGTATCTCCACCAACGGCAGCCGCGACGCCGAGTCCCTCTTCCGCTCGAAGCCCATCGCCGAGATCCGGAAGACCGAGGCGGCGACGCGGAAGCAGATCGAGGACAAGAAGGAGGAGCTCCGGCAACTTGTCGGCAACCGGTACCGCGACCTGATCGATTCCGCCGATTCCATCGTCCGCATGAAGGCCTCATGCAACGGCATCTCCGGCAATATCGCCGTCGTTCACGGCCGCATCCGCTCCCTCTCCCAATCCCAATCCCAGTCCCAAACCAAGCTCCATTCCCAGTCCCGAGCCTGGACCTACGGCGCCGCCTGCCGCGTCAAGTACCTAGTCGACACGCCGGAGAACATTTGGGGCTGCCTCGACGAAGGGATGTTTCTCGAGGCCGCGTCGCGCTACGTGCGTGCCAAGCACGTGCACCACCACTTGTTCGTCGATTCCGATGACCAGAAGAAGAAGTTCCTTTCCAATTTCGCAATGCTCCAGCACCAGTGGCAGATCGTCGAGAGCTTCAGGGCGCAGATCTCCCAGCGCAGCCGCGATCGCTTGCTTGAACGCGGCCTCGCCATTTCCGCTTACTCCGATGCGCTTGCCGCCGTCGCCATCATGGATGAGCTCGAGCCTAAGCAGGTATTTTGGTTTATTCATTGTGAATTGAGAAGTTGAGTTGGTGAGTATTTAATAATTGCTTTCAGTTTGTGGATTTATGCCTAGATTTATGTGTATGAATTGTGGAGTGGAGTGATTAGTTGATGAAGAACAGATTGGTGTGGAGTTGCCTATAGTTTGTAGATTTGATTGATTTGAAATGTGGTTAGTTGCTGGATTTGTTATGTGATGGGTTTAACTGATTTGTTGATGGAAATCAGGTACTGAGCTTGTTTCTGGAATCGAGGAAGTCGTGGATATCACAGATTTTGGGGAATGCTGGTCCTGGTGATGCTTCCTCCTTGGTGGTTTCTGTCTTGTGTGATGTGTTGGGTATAATTCAGGTTACTGTGGGGCAGGTGGGTGAGTTGTTTTTGCAGGTTTTGAATGATATGCCCCTTTTTTACAAGGTCATTCTGGGATCTCCTCCAGCATCACAGCTGTTTGGTGGGATTCCCAATCCTGATGAGGAGGTTAGGCTTTGGAAGTCATTCAGAGATAAACTGGAATCAATCATGGCGATGCTTGATAAGAGTTACATTGCTGATACTTGTTTTGCATGGTTGAGGGAGTGTGTGAGCAAGATAAGTGGAAGAAATTTGATTGATGCCGTTGGTAGTGGCCAGGATTTGGCTTCTGCTGAAAAATCAATAAGGGAGACAATGGAAAGCAAACAAGTTCTGCAGGGGAGTCTGGAATGGCTCAAGAGTGTTTTTGGCTCAGAGATTGAGTTGCCATGGAGTAGGATTCGGGAACTTGTTTTGGAAGACGATTCGGATATTTGGGATGAGATTTTTGAGGATGCTTTTGTTGGCAGGATGAAAGCAATCATTGACTTGAGATTTAGGGAGCTAACAGGTGCTGTTGATGTGGTGAACTCAATTTCTGCTATAGGTGACTTGTGTACCAAGCTAGATGATGTTCAGGGGTATTTGAACAGACCTTCTACAGCTGGTGGTGTTTGGTTTCTAGAATCAAATGCCAAAAAAACTGGAGTTGCTTCTGGGTTTAAAGTCCAGCCCGAAGAGAGCGAATTTCAGTATTGTCTTAATGCCTATTTTGGTCCTGAAGTAAGTCAAATCAGGGATGCAGTTGACGTTTCTTTTCAGAGCATCCTTGAGGATCTTTTAAGTTTCTTAGAATCTCCAAAGGCTTCCCAAAGATTGAAGGATCTGGCACCATATCTGCAAAGTAAATGTTATGAATGTGTGTCTTCTATATTGATGACACTGAAAAAAGAGCTTGATAGTTTATATGCCCCAACAGAAAATGGCGAGGTGCCAACAGCTGTCACTGTTGAAAAATCTCTTTTCATTGGACGATTGTTGTTTGCATTCCAAAATCATTCTAAACATATACCCTTGATACTTGGTTCTCCCAGATTTTGGGTTAATGGGAATGCATCTGCAGTTGGGAAATTACCAACTCTGGTGAAACAATCTCGATTTGGGTCTGATTCTGCTATCTGTGGTAGTCCGGAAAGACAAACGAGCCTTGGCTCTAAAAGACAAAATTCATCTGTCGTATCTGCTTTGCTTGGCGTTAGAGAAGGTGCAAGCCACGAATTGGAAGAACTGAATAAGACCATAGGGGATCTTTGCATTAGAGCTTACAACTTGTGGATATTATGGATCTCAGATGAACTTTCTGCCATTGTCTCTCAGGATCTTAAACAAGATGATGCTTTATCTTTGAGCTCACCCTGGAGGGTAAGTGTTATTCACCTCCCCCTCAATTTGTTTTTCTTTGAGCTTACCTATGATTATAAATAAATAAGTGTGTGTATGATAACAACACACAACATTACAGTACAAGATAATTAAGGAAATAGAGGAAACAGAAATCCCTACATATCCGTACAGATTTACCTAATTTCCCTATTTACATTCAATCATATCACAATCATATATTTAACAGCATGTGATGGCTTAAACTTGTTTTTCCTTAAGATTATACATATTAATCTTCCACTTGTGAGGCTTTATATTTTTATGAACCTTTAAGTCTTACTATAATACTTGTTTGTTCCTTTTGAAGATCTCTGTTAATAAAAAGTTTGTTAAGTTTGAAGAAATGGAGAAAGAAAGCATGAGAATGAGGATAAGAATTTCTGTACGTATATAGAGTAAAAATAAAAATAGGAAATACTGGAAGTCAATAAAGTTAAGCTCCTCATCTTATTTGTATACCAGTAGAAGGGAAAACCACTTAACAGACAGACGTTGCGTCAAAACTTGTCCTTGATTCCTGCTTGAACATTTATAGCACAGCATACCATGTGATTATAGTCTGACATGATAAATTGTCTACCAAAACAAGCATGTGAGGAACTATAGGAAACCTGCTTAAATTTGAAAACTTTAAAAGAATCCAAAATTTTCATTAACATATCAAGAAGATAGTGATTTATCACCTCAGATTTATTTTATTTTAGCAGTCAGTAATCAATTTACTGTAGTCTAGTTGAGATTTAGAGAACTAAATGAATTGAAAATTTGTTAAAGAAGTATTTGTTCATATCTTCACGGTGATCTTTTACTTTGCAACTAATATATTAATGGATCTTGTGGGTATTTAATCTTCAATCTTCAACTGTTGGTCATATGCCAAATGAAAATTTGTGGCCTTTAATCATAGAACCAATGTAACTTCTGTTTTTCTTCTTGAGAGGATAGTAGATGCCTTCAACCTGAAGCATTGTCTTTGTTTTGATATTGTTGTTAACTTGTTATTTCTTTAGTGGGGCCTTGTATTGGTGATTTTCTGACCTAGTTATAGCCTTTAATGTTGAAGGTTGTTAAATTTTTGTGTCTGAACAGGGCTGGGAGGATATCATTGTCAAGCAAGATCAGTCTGATGAGAACCAATCAGAGATGAAAATATCTCTTCCATCTATGCCTTCTCTGTATATCATCTCATTTCTATTTAGAGCCTGTGAAGAAGTTCATAGAGTTGGAGGTCATGTACTTGACAAGAAGATTTTGCATAAACTTGCATCAAGGCTACTGGAAAAGGTAGGTTTTCCTGTGGATGTGTTAGCCTGCTTGATTTTCATGTCTACTAACATTACTCTGTTTCTCTTTAATTTATTTTCTGTCTTTCCTTTTGGTTATGTATAGAAAATGAGGTTTCATTGAAAATAAAAGAGTAAATCAGTAAACAACGGTAAGGATAATGTATTCTTAAAATAATATAAAAACATAAGACACAAAACAATGATAAGTAATCTGAAAATGCAGCAAGGCTGCCTAATATCTCTGCAATATTTGGATCCCATGTTAAGAATAAACAGAAGTTTAAATGATTTGTAGTGTCAATTGTGCTGCTTTCTATGTCAGCTTACTTAAAACTGTAGGTAGTGTAGTCTTTGTTAAATTCATGTCAGAGTAGTTGGTATTCTTTAATTCATGCTGAATTAATTGATTATAAAAATTTATTCTTACACTTGAGTTGTGCTCTTGTCATTAGGAGATCAGAGTAACAAAGATAATCATCCTATCTCCAAACCCACCCCCTGGAAAAAGTAATTGCAATCAAGTTATTGAGACCCTGAATGGATTATTGGTTAGTGGCCAAAGGAGAATTGGAAAAATAGAAAAATTCAGTTTCAATGAGGTCATTTAAACACCATTTGATATGCTAAATCCTTTTGAGTTCATCATTTATCGTTGCATTCTAGTGCCTATGAGTATAGTTGAACCGGTGTATTTTGGTTCTCAATTGGGATATGAAAGTTTCTGAAATCTACAAGGCCTAAACTTTCTTCGTATACTTTGAATTAAATGATAGGGAATCAGTGAATCCAATCATGGGCATGAAAGTAGCGTCACTTTTTTTTATAAGCATAATGTTGACAGCTAGCATTATGTGCTTTTACAAGGGAGTTACAGATAATTAAACAATAGTGTTAGGTTAAATCCCAGTACAAATGAAACACACACTGTTGCAGTTTTATTTTATTTTATTTTACCATGAATATAAGTATCAAGAAAATATTGCTGAGATCAAAGTGTCATTTGGCCACCCCACCTGTCCATCCTGAATTGTTTAATGTTTTGATGCAATTTTCTAAGCGATGGCTTATCAATTTATCATGTATTATTGTTTCAATGACTGTGTTGCTATGTTCTTTCCTGCATATACATCTAAAATAACTATTTTATTATACAGGTTACTGGAATCTTTGAGGACTTTCTTTCCACTGCAGAGAGTGGTGTTCATCAAGTGTCAGAAAAAGGAGTCTTGCAGGTTTTGTTAGATGTCAAATTTGCTACTGATGTTCTCTCTGGTGGTGATTCAAGCATGGTTGGGGAATCATCTAGTAACCCAAAAGCAAAGCTACCTGGCAGAAGGAAGCATGACCAAAGTTTGACAAACTCAGCCATTAGAGAACGTTCAAATCAATTGTTAAATCGTCTTTCTCAGAAACTGGATCCCATAGACTGGCTTACGTAAGTCTCATTCTTCCGGTCAAGTTGTTCCTTTATTGTGTATGTGGAAGGAACGCAGGATGTGCTATCCATCAACAGATGGCTTATGTAATTATTACAAATTAAAGGAAATAACCAAAATTAGGTTAATTTAGAAGAAAATAAAAGTAGAAGAAAAGGAAAAAAAAAAAAGCTCTCTAAAACACAAACTTCCAAAGATTGAGTGAAATAGATTACTCAAAGAAATGACATCTCAAGGCTGTACACTGGTCATGAATTTCAAAGACCATAATTCATTTCAAGCAACGACCATCCCATATTACATGTTCATGCAGGAGCAGATCCACATAACATACTTAGACCCCAGAATTTTTGCAATTGGGGATTTTGCTGCAAAATTCATGGTTAGAGAGAATCTGTAGCGTGCATTTCTTGCAAAGGGTTAAATTGGCAGTGTGTAATGTTTTGTACTTCTAGTAATTTCTGCACTGTCATCTCTGATCTTCTTTCTTTATGTTAAAGGTATGAGTCATATCTCTGGGAGAATGAGAGACAGTCTTACCTACGACATGCTGTTCTCTTTGGTTTCTTTGTGCAACTCAACCGTATGTACACAGATACTGTTCAGAAACTGCCTACTAATTCAGAATCTAATATTCTGAGGTGTTCTACAGTTCCCCGGTTTAAATACCTCCCCATCAGGTTAGTCTGATCTTGTATTTTATTTATGTTTTATCTGTCATTTCATAATGCATGGTTCTGCCAATTCTGTGCTGGTTTTATTCAATGACTATTTTTATGAGTAATTTTGCTAGGAAACCTACTAATGCACATTCTGAAGCTACTGATTAATATTCTAAATGTCATATCTTATTTGCAAACTCTCTTGGTGAATCCAGTGCTCCAGCATTGTCCTCTAGAGGGACAAAGAAGGCATTTACTCCATCGTCAAATGAAATCGCTTTAAGAAATTCGTGGAATTCAATTACAAATGGAGATCTTTCTCAAAAGATAAATTTGGATGACAATTCAAGTCTGGGGGTGGCAGCACCCTTACTGAAGTCTTTTATGCAGGTAAGCCATCATCAAATTTTGTACTATTTCTTAGTTTTGGACATTGTCGTATTCAGTAACTAAGAAATTATGATTATTTGATACCCCTGTCCCCAAAACGTCATGCTTTTGCGTATCACCTGTACGGCACAACACTGCACTGAACTTCTTATCTATTTTTGCAACCATAGAAATGTTTTTTCTTTTTTTTTTTATTTCTAAAGATAAGTTGTCTTTATACACTGAACAACTGTTTAATGTAATTCCAGTTCATAAGCCAAATGATTATTAGGAGTACTATATTGATCCAAATCTGAATGATACTTTAGTTTTATATTTGGGCTGCTCTCCTGCAGTATTTGACAGAACTAATACCGATTCATTACAAATTCTTAGACCACATAAAACTTTATCTCCTTCTCCTAGTACTTATATCATGTGTTTCTCTAGCCTGGAAAAGGTTATCCATTCAATTAAAATTGGTTCCTTGATTTTTTGAGCAATTCTTTACAATTGAAGCATAATATGGGTAATGATATCTTCTCATGCTGTGTTTGAGCATATAATATTCTAATGCTTGACCAAGTAGATTTCCGTGTAAGTTATTTACAATATTAGTTGCATATATGCAAATTCTGGGAGTAGCATCACATGTGATGACAGAATAATATAACGCTTCACATGCATTTTTATACTAATACTTCTCCATTCTTATATCTAAAACCAGATTTAGAATATGTTGTTTGACTGCATAGTTTTGTGGGTATTTGATACTATTTTTTTATTCTTTTTCTAGGTTGGAAGCAGGTTCGGGGAGAGTACTTTTAAACTGGGATCCATACTAACTGATGGTCAAGTTGGCATATTTAAGGATAGATCTGCAGCTGCCATGTCCTCATTTGGAGATATTCTACCTTCTCATGCAGCTGGTCTTCTTTCATCTTTTACAGCTCCCAGATCAGATTCATAATGGCCCAATGATCCAAAGGCATCCCGGTTGCTCTTTTCAAAGTCTCGTTACCATAAAGTGTGATATCTCATGAATCCTTCCCAACCCTCCACACCTTATATTCATGGCACCACCACTCTAGTAGAGCAACATTAGAATCATATTTGCCAGCTCCAACTCCAAATATCCTAGACATCTGGAGCAAATGGATCAATAAATTATGGGATGAGGATTCTGAATATTGGCTTCTGTGATTAACTTCATTTTATCATTTGGCTTGGAAACGGTTGTGAATATAAATGCCCAAATTGTAAGCATGAGGAAACTTGGCAACAGACTGATGAGCAAAAATAGTGTTGATGGCAGATTCAAGTTCGCGTGTCAGTTGGGTCAAGGAAATAGGATCTTGCTAATGTCAGTTGAGAGCTGCTATAATTCGTGGCTACTGTATTGCGTGGTTCTAAATTTTTGGTGTATGTCTATAGTTGCATAAATTCAATCAAATTATATTGTTAGATTTTTTTTTTAATGTTCTGATTACAATGTAACACTTTATTTTAAGATACTTATTCAATGAATTGAATTCACATAAATAAGCAGTAGTTTTTTCGTTTATTTATTTTGTTTGGTAAATGTACTAACGTCAAATACAGGTCAGCATATAGGGGTGTTCACGGGTACAAGTCACCCGTGAATCCAAACCGATCTGAACTGATCTGAACAGTTTGGGTTGGGTCATTTATATATTTGGGTCATAATCGAACCGAACCAATCAAAACCGTTCATGTATGGGTTGGGTCACAGATTTAGTTTACAGATCCGTTGATCCGATGATCTGATCCGTGAACCCGTAATAATAATATAAATTTTATTATATATATATATATTAAAAATTAAAAAAATAATTTGACAATAAAAAAAAAGTATGATACTGTAAATGTTTAAGATTGCATTCAAAAATAAGATAGGATATCTTTTAATATTGCATTAAAAAATAGGATATAATATTTTTAAGATTGCATTGCATAATATAATAGAATATATTTAAGATTGCATTGGATAATATGATAAAATATATTTAGGATTGCATTCAAAAATTGGTTAAAATCATATCTTTAAATTAGTATAAATAGAAACATATTTTGGTGTTCATGTATGCATTCCATTCCAAATAATATTATCATTGAGAGAATTGTTGTGAAATCATATATAAGCGTTTGACAAGTTTGATTCTTCAACTCTCAATCAGGATTTAAGGGTATCTATTTGCTTAAGGAATATAAGCGTAAATATAACTATTTTATTGTATTCTTCTTCTTGACTTTGGAAAAGGTCGCAACTAGGAACTAGGATACCAGTTTTCTCTGTTCTTGATGATATGAGACATGCAACTTCTGGCTGGGAAACTAGGATACCAGTCTGATTGAAAAACAAGGATATCAGCTTATCTCTATTCTTGGTGAATTTAGACTAGAGCTTTTTGCTGGGAAACAAGGATATCAGCTGGGATAATTGTTGTGTAAGGATAAACTAGGAAACTAGGATACTATGAACTCTTGTACACAACATTATCACAAATCTTTTGTTTTAATTTATATTATAAGTCTATTTTATGATATTATGTTGATGGTATTAAATGAATCAATTTTACTACTTTCATACATTTGATAATATTGTGTTAATTGTATGAAATATTAGAAAGAATCGTAATATAAAATAGTAGTTCTAAAAAAAATTAAATGGGTAACCCAGTGACCCGAACTGATCATGAACGGATTGGGTTGGGTTGAGTTTCAATTTTTTTTTTTTCTGAAAACCGTACCGATCAAATTTGATTGAGTTGGATCCTAAATTTAGCCAAAATCAATCCGAACCGACCCGCGAACACCCCTATCAGCATCAACCAATAAACTGGTTAAATTTAAATTGAACTTCTAGAGGCAAAAATACCTTCTTGATAATGGCGCTGTTATTTTATTTTTTATTTACACCACAAAAAAAAATAGCAACTTTATCGCCACATCCCATAAGAACGTGGGCAAAGAAATATATATATCCATTTTTCTATTTTCTCATAATCTATTACTTGTTTGTTCTATTTGGGTTGTTTTCTTTCCTAATTCTAAATTTGGGAGATTCTATTTGCCCTCTTTTCTTTTTTCTCTTTACACGCGTCCCTTTTTTTATATATTTTTTGGGGTTTAATATCTTTGTTCCATTTTAAAAAAAATTGTTTTTAATCCTTAAGCAATTTTTTAGCGTTTTGGTCTCCTATACTTCTTTTTTCTATTAACAATTTTAGTTTTTATTATTAAGTAACTATTTTTTTTTACAAGAGATCAAGTAACAATACTAATTTATAAGGTAACAATCACATTAATAATCATGTCTTTAAGAAATATGATGAAATAATCACTTGTAATTTTTTTATAAATTTATTTTTAATTCCTCACTAGATCAGATGATGAGGTCGGACTAGTAGATGATGAGACTGAACTACTTAATGAAGAATTAGTTTTTCTAAATTTTTCTCTATTTTTTTGAAGAGTTTGATAATTTCACTACACTAGTTTCATGTTTTCGATGGAATTCTGTTTCAATTTATTTGGAAATTACAATAGAATTTTTTTCCTCTTTCTATTCATGGATGATAAGCTTGTAAAATTTGCTACTTCAACAGTTCAACGTATCTGTTTATTTGCTGTAACAAAATAACGTATCTGTTTACTTTTTTTAAAAAATTCAATAGAGTTGTATATTTTTTCCATTGTTTCTAAATGGTACGATACTGATAATAGTCGTAGATAATTTAATTCTAATAACTTTTCTTTAAATTTGTTCTATTTTTTATTAAGGGTTTAACGCAGTTGATTGAGTAGAATATTTCAATTATTATAAATTTTTGATATTATCTTTAATTTTCATTTTCATAAATAAAAAAAATATTATATTTTTTATGGAATTCTGTCTCTATTTTTTAACATTTAATAATATTTTTTGTGTGGTTTCCATTCGGGGATTATAATTAGTATGGTGGATGCTTTGCCTATTGAAGAGAATTTTCCGGTGAATGGTTGCCAAGAAACAGTTGACGAATTGAAAATCTACAGGAAACATATGTTATACCTTTTGACAAGAATCTGAAGTGTATGATTTTTTCCAGATGAAGTTTACAAGTTAGAAATTCTTAGAAGAGCACAATACTGTACCGTTTGTTGGTCAAACGTTTCTTTTATAAGAGATATACTTCAACTTGGATTTTCAATTTGAAAAGGTAGATTTATTAAGCAAAATGGAATTTTGATTGCATTAGATTTTTTTTTCTATCTTGGTGGTAGAGTCCCGTTGAAAGTCACAACTTTCAAAAGAATAGAGGAAAAGGGCATCTTCAAATCCTTCAAAAAAAAAAAAAGGACATCCTCAAAATGTGAATGTAAGGCTGATTTACAAATTGTATTGCAGAAATCTCATGACATGTTTTCAAATGAGTGGTGGGTTTGCTATTGAACATAAGCACATGTTACTAGCCAAATCAGAATATTGCACTTTAAATTTTAATACTAACAAAACTATATCTTAGGAGTATCATGACCATTTTCTTATTAAAGGGTGGGCTTTCAGTTAGACAAGAATGCTATTGGGAATTTAACTCTTAAATTTGATATACTAACTATATATATGCTACCTAAAGTTTTATAATCTCATCGTTTTTCCCCTTTAAGTTATTGTTTTCTTTAGAAGTTTAGTTTATATGTTGGATGTTTTGGATAAAATTAACTAAAAAAATAGTTGAATAACTTATTAAATTAAAAAAGTTTTGATAAAATTAATTGTTAAAATAGTTTAAAAATATAAAATGACAGAAAAATGATACAAACATAATTTATTTAAAAAGATAACAAAAAAATAAATAAATATATTGAAGATAAAAATGAAATAAAATATAAAAGGTTAGAAATTAAAGTTTTATAAATATACTTCAAATAGCCTTTAAAAAAATGTTAAAAATTAGTGAAAAATTATTAAAAAAATTATTTACCAAATACTTATATGAGTTTTTCAACTAATAAAAAAAGTTAAAAATTAACTAAAATATCTTGTTTAACATAGTTTTAATTTACATATTTTAGTTTATTGTTTTAATTTTCAGAAAATAAAATAAAATTAGCTACAGAAGCACAACACATTGGTTGGCATTGTTGTCATTTAGGTAGATTTCAAAGCAGGTTTATTCGAGAATCAGGACGAATGCATTCAATTTGAGGAAGAAATCATGATGGCCTCATCTAATTCTAAATTTTACATCTAATCTAAAAAATAAAAACAGTTCATAGGAGAATTCAGTTTGTTCTTTATTAACGAAAATTGGTGGAGCATACTTCAGAAAGAAATCTAACACAAACACATAACGAGAGGGAAATTTTTTAAGGTAATTAAAATTATTTTATAAAAGAATCAAAGCATAATAGGTGTTTTTATTATTTATTTTTCAAAAAATCACATGAGTCGTTATCTTATCTCTTTCGACATTGTCTCTCTCCAACTTAATTGAATTCTCAATTATTATACACCTATTAGTTCTCCTTTGGTTCATAAACACACTCAACACTGAAATGAATAATTATATCAAGATTTGAAGAGGTGTAATTTAAAAAAAAAATTCACTACGTCATTGTCTTTCACTTTTCTTCCAACATCAAAATCGGTTGGTATTGTCCAAATTGTAGTTGTTATTTTATAAGTTTGTAATTGTAAATGACCGAGCTATATGCCATTACATTTGCTTTTGACATGTTACTTGTTCCATTAGGGCATCAAGTGGCTAGTCCTAGAGCCGTGCAAGCAACATTAATTGCAGTTTGGCTGCTAATATTTCAGACAATTACACTTTTCAATACTATATTAGTCATATATATTGATTAATAAAAGGAGTCAAATTCATAAATGGATCTATTGGTTGAGAAAGATGTGTGAGATATTATAATCTTTTAATACTATTTTCAATTCCTACAAATAAAAAAAACCAAAAAAGAGAACTTCATTATCAAACAAATTCATTTAAATTGTTCCACAGTTAGCTATTTAATAGATCTAACAATCAAACAAATTTCAAGAAAAATATGAGGACAAAGAAAACAATATATATATAGTAAAAACTCGAGTTTTCATTTCCCTACTCGTGTTTGTGATGGCTCCAATGCGGCAAGTAGTTTTGTTTACCTAAAACAAGTTGGAACGATTAAGGATTAGAGAGGATAGGTATGCAGCCAGGCTCATGTAGATGTACACATTGTGTGATACAGAATAATGGATTTCTAGTACAACAAGAAACTAATTTAAATGTAGCAACAATGTAAAGAATTATGATATCGTTATTTAGTCACAAATGGTTATCTATAATAAAATTATTGGTTATCTTAAAAATCACATCTAATATAATTTTTAATTAGTTGAAGTATAACAAATTTTACAGTAATAATGTGTGAAAATCAAATTCTAAATTTAAAGTTAACTTAAAATTCACGTGGAAGAATTTTGTCATTTTTAATAATCTTATCTATTTTTGAACCTAAATA
The DNA here is from genome assembly GCA_007407185.1 of Glycine tomentella. Taxonomy (NCBI): domain Eukaryota; kingdom Viridiplantae; phylum Streptophyta; class Magnoliopsida; order Fabales; family Fabaceae; genus Glycine; species Glycine tomentella. The sequence goes on from PYAF01003637.1 coordinate 18,451, forward strand.
AGGTAGATTAGACAAAAATGAAATATTTTAATTAACTCCAGAAATGGCCTAAAATCTGATAGTCGCATTTTGGTTTGTTTTTTTTTTTTCCCTTCAAAACACTACAAAAAAGTAGTTGCTCAAATTCTTCCACGTAGGTGTTTCGTCGACCAAAGATATACCCAAAATACTGAAATGGAGCATAGCCCATTAGCCCGTATGTAGAAGCACAAAAACAGGGAGATATACTTATTTTGCTATAATTATTCAATATTTCCATTATTGTCGATATTCAATTAAGATAAATAAGCTAATTAAAATTTGACATAATTACGTGCAACCTATTGTAGGAAAATAGATGATAAATTAGGACCGTTTTGGCTCTCAGTCCTCACCCGATCCTCTCCAAAGGCAAGGCGGTTTGGGTTTATGTTTAAAAGAGACATGTATACATGCCAAATGCTTAACATAATAATAAAATGAAAACATGATGAATCTTTGAAGAGATTAAAATCACTCTCAACTAATTTTGAAACAATAAATTTAAAATAATCAAAGAATTTTTTTAAAATGAAGAAAATCATTATAACAATTAAATATGACATAAAAAAGATTATTATAATATTAAATTTTAAAATTTTAAATCAATTACAAAAAAACATTATTAAAATTAGAAATAAATAATTAAATTAAATTAAAAAGCAAGAGGAATTAATTGTCATTATCATAATCAACAATTTAAATGATTTAAATTTAAATTGAAGGAAAAAATGAAAGGATAAAGAATAAAAAATGAGAAAAGATTGCAATAAGTAAAAGAAATCAATCAATTAGAAGTAAAGTTAATAAATGATTAAAATAAATAATTAACAAAATTG
>PYAF01003637.1:29008-82264 GCA_007407185.1 Glycine tomentella
AATCTATCGAATTGTAAAAATTATGATAATTAAATATTAAAATATAAAATTAATTTAATTTTAAAAGATTAAAATAAGTTTTGAATTTTTTTAAATATAGTGTAAAAATATTTTTTTACACTAAAATATTTTCAATTGGTTATCAAAGACTAATTCATCTAAGGCATTATCCGGTATTATCCCTCTCAACAATTTTTTTATGCATATAAATAAGGATCAAATCCATGATTATATAATTAAGAGACTCAATTAATAAGATCTAGCATAATTTGTAGATAATTAAATTTCTTAAACATAACAAAGAGTTTAATTTGTTAGTCATACATATGAAAAAAAAAATTATTGAGAAAGACAAATTCACATTAATAATTTTTACAATTCGATAGATTAATTTCATAATTTTATATTATGGAGATACCTTTTAAGAAAATAAATGATTAAGAGACCAAATCAATCAATTGTCTACACCAGAACCGGATACCTTTTATAGGATTTATTTAGTTTCACCAATTTATATAATAAAAGTAAAATATTATATAGAGTGTTTTTTTTTTACAGAAATATTATTTTATGGAGTGTTACTGCTTGCTAAATAGCTCGTGTAGCCTATGTTAAGCCGAAAAGTATACATGAAAATGAAGTGATTTCACTCGTAAAAAGTCAGTTTGTTCGTTTAAGGTTTTTCAGAAGAAAAAAAAAACATTTTATATAAAAATAATTTTAATAATTATGATAACTAAATGAGTTTTTAAAATAAAATAGTAAACATGTTTTAGTTCTTCGAAAGTTTTTAAGTAAATATCATAAAAATACTTTTTTTGGTATTGAATTTAAAAGTTGTATTAGTTTATTTTTTGGGACACATCTTGACACCTTTTTATTTTTTTACTTCTATATAATGAAATAAATCTTTATTATATAGATTGTTGCTAACATATTTCGTGTAGACAACTTTTAAGTTAAAGAAAAAACGACTCGTCAAAGTCAAAGTCCATTAGTATTAATTTTTCTAAAAAACTTAAACTATGTTTAAAAATTATGCTACATAAATTATTTTCAAATAAAAAACAAATATTTTTTTATTTGCAGAATATAAAAACACAAAGATATTTTAGCGATTTTTGTCAAGTTAAAAAAAAACCTAAAAATATCGTAAGAATAATTTCTATAAATGTATTATTTTCAAGTAGTTTAGTTTTTTGGGACGCCTTCTGACACCTTTTACACGTTTACTTAGTTTTTCTTCTTCTTATACATGTTTGAGTAAAATTTACAAATCAAGTTCGCTTATGAAATAATCCAAAACCAAAGAGTCTGTTACCATCAAATGTGTGGATTATTGTCCGAAATTGTTCCCGGTTAACCATCACGAGAGGAAAAAAAAATTAACAAATCCCTTTTTATTTACTTAGAAACTAATTTCTTATTTATCATTAAAAAATTATATATGCTATGTTTATTTTTCAGTCAGCAAGAATTCTTACGCTTTCAAACGGCTAATCAATACTGTAGATGCTGGATACCTACCCTTAAGTTAAAGTTTGAATTGATTAGGAAGTCATCAATTCAAATTTTACTAACATAACATACTATAACATACTAGTAGTAGTTATTAATATTTATTGATAAGAAAAATAAATTAATTTCAAGACAAAAACAAACATATTATTCTGTTAAAAAAAAAAACGCATTATTCGGTCTCCACAGTTGTACTTCTAAGTAATTGCACACGTGACATGTTTTTATGGATTGGATTTCTTCAAAGTCGTTTGATGAACAAAATTAATGATTGGTATTTTCATATATTAATATTTATTATCTATTATCTATGTGCATGTAATATCCATAGTTGATTTTTTATTATCAGATGATTTTTTTTTATGCTCTCAAGTGTTCATTTCAGAGGACAAAAATCTATTACCAAAAGTTGGTATAAAAAAAATGATTAAAAAAAAACTAATTATCAAATCCATTTTTATAATATTACAGTACTTTTACTTTCAACTCCTAAATGCTAATATTCACAAAAAAAAAACTCCTGATTGAAAGTTGATGAAGTGTGAATTAAATTCAGATTTTAATTTATAGTGTATACTACTAATATAAAATATGTTTATACATATATTTAATGAGTTCATTTTATCGTCATATATTTTCTCCTGTTTTAATTGGGATACACTTACATTCATAAGAAAATGTTTTAAATTTAATTAGTAGTTTTTTTTTATCTTTTTCACCTTTTAGTTATTTTCTAAAGATAAATTTTCATTTAATAAAAACTAGTTATTCAATAAATATTAAATGTGTGTGTATATATTAAATTTTTACTAATATTTTTTTCTTTAAAATATCAATAATAGTTTAATGAATTTAAATATGTTGAAATTATAAATTATTTTTAAAAATAATTTAATCATTTAATAAAAATGTTTACTTTACAGAGTATATTTAAAAGGGAAAATGAATGTATTCCTTCTTTTGTAAGCACCCAAATCAGTGTATCTAGATATTAATGTCGCTGCAATTTGGTAAGAAAAAATATGAAATCATATATAAAGTTATTTTTCATGATTTCCTTCAATCAATCCAGTTTTTCTTGTTTTTAATTTTCAAATTAATATAATCAATATAAATATGCATATATATATATATATATATCGTGTAATTGTTTTTTTTTTTTTTTTTTAGAAATAGAGTTTTAAATGGAACACGTGCATAGTAGCCATGCAAGCCAAGGTGTAGACTGGTCCAACTCAAAATAGGTAGTGATTTACTTTTTATGGTATTTGGAAGCTTTTGATGAAATACAAGTGGGTGGTAGAGCTTCATAATTGCTTATTCTATTCCCAAAGCACACGGCATGACCATAGAAAGTTTAATGGTAATCTTATGCCTTTGGAGCCATGCTGCAATTAATTCCTTATGGGATGTGGCCCAACCACGTAATGCACGTTATTGCCTAGTGTAAATAATTAATTGGTTTATAAGAATATGTAATACTTAACTAATATTGCATTTTGAGTTTGTCACTAGAAAAAATGTGCTGATTATTCGACAACAATAAAAACAGAAAAGAAGAAAAAATTGCTAACCATTTTTTACTTCAAAGTCCATACCATTTCAAACTCTTTTCACTTAATTTAGTTGCTACCTGTTGGCCAAGTAAAGTCTATTTAAAATGATCAAGGTAGAAGCTAACTTCTACCAATTATCTATTGGCACATGCTAAAAATTACAGTGCCTCGGGCTAAGAAAATTTTGAGTTTATTTTTGAATAGTTTGTGCATGTTTTTCTTGTTTGATACTTTGATGTATCATGCTTTTCACATTTGGGATACTCGTTACAACAAGAAAAACATGGCAGTATTGCATCAAGTTTCAGGAGTGGTGCACGACTTTCATGCGATTCCATTTTCTTTTTATGATTTATAGCTTTACTTGTCCAGAAAATCTGCCTGATTTATGCAACAGTTACACAAGCAAAGCAATTTGTATATAAGAGGATGTATGTAATTAATTTGGTTTTCATTAGTATATTCCTTTAGAAATAATTTTATTCGAAACATTATTAGACACAAAATGAAATCATATTTATCAATGATGTGTGCCATATGGTGAAAGGAATACTTGTTTCTATTAGATATAATTCTAATTTGTTTATTTTTTAAGGAAAATGTTAATTAATGTAAATGATTAATAAATTACAACTATTTTTCAATTAGAAAATAGATTAAATTTAGTTAAACTGGTATTATTATTATTATTATTATTATTATTATTATTATTATTATTATTATTTACTAAATGTGTGGGACTCAATTGATAACACACACTGAATTTGTGAAGAAAGACTTGAGTTTGATCTTCATAAAATACATCATTAGAGAGAGAGGAGCGAGAAGTTTTAAGTGTATCTAAGTTAAAGTGCATATTAATCTCATAACTAGTCAAAAGGATCGAAGCTCATGAAAATACCTCAATTTCACTGGAGAGCCAAGGCCCCAATAACGGTGGTTAAAAAAAGTTTTTTTTTTTTTTTCAAAAACAAGTATAAGATTATATAAATAAACATTTTAGTTACTAATTAAATTGTAAAAACTTATTCATATGGTTGTAAATGGGTTTGTATTAACTCGTAATATGTATTAAAAACTTGGAAAAACAATCTTATGGTCTTATTAGAGATTCCACATCGACTAGGATATGACTTAATTAAAGTATATAAGTGAAGACAATTCTAACTTTATAAGTTGATTTTGTAGGGATTGAATTAAGTTCAAACTCAAATTGTAAGTTGATATCAGAGCTTAATCTACATTTACTAATGAGTTGTCTACCATATTATTCATGCACCAAGTTCATAAGTGTGAGGTGTATATTGAGAAAAACTCAAGTCTCACATAGACTAGAGATAGTGTCACTATAGAATATATAAATAAGGCACAATCATCAACCTATGAGCTAACTTTTGGGTTTGAGCTAGGCCTAAACTCATACTTTAAGAGGTCCATAATAATTTTAATTGACTTAATCCTGATCAATCAAATATTTAATGTAGAATCCAAAAAATAATGATCTCAAATACTCCCTAAAAAACTTGGGTTAGGTTGAACACGAAATTCAACCAAGCCTCATGTTAAGGTATTGAAAAATTAAATAAAACCCGATTCGAACTAATTTGTGTATATATTCACCAATTTGAGAGAAAATCTTCATTCAATCTTAAAAGCCCTAACTCATCTCCTCGATGGTGATAGCTATCGTCTTAGATCTCATTTTCATTGCACTCTCAGTCGGTCACTGTCAACATATAACCTTTGTCAAGTTTCCTTTCATGCATCAGGTATTTCTCAATATCTTTTCTTCTCATTTTCATGCTTTATGTGTTCGATCTAACATCCATTGTTTCCTCTCCATTGTTTGAAATCATTTATTAGAAGGATAGTATTTGCATGTCCTATTGGTACTACAACAATTGTTATTCTTATAATGATATTTGAATTTTGAGTCAAGCCTCAGGTTGAGGCATTGAAAAATTAGTACTAATATTTTTATACATTCAAGAAGTTTGAAATTCTTCTAACCCTAATTCACCTCCCACCAAAACATTGAAAAATAGGTACTAATATTTGTATACATTCAAGAAATTTGGGAGAAAATATTTATTCATTCTTCAAACCGTAATTCATCTCCCATCAGAACCTTTTATTGTCCTGATGCTTAGCCATTCAATTGGAGATGGTGATAGTTATCGTTCTTAGATTTCACTATCATCATACTCTCAATCGATCAGGGTGAACCAATCATCTTTCCTAACTTTCCTTTCAAACCTAAGGTATTTGTCAATATATTCTCTTCTCTTTTCCATGCTTTGTTTGGTTGATTTAACATTCATATTTCCTCTACATTACCTAGTATGTCTACTTCAAGTGATAGCCATTGCATTTTATTTTTACAATTTAATTAATTAAAATACTTTTCAATTATTAAATGTTAATTTCCCCCTTGTCACAATATTAACATATCATTAATCAATCTTAAAACAAACTGTAAACATATGCAAAATTAAGAATTGGACCAAAATTGAAAATTTTATAAAATCTAGAACTAAAATCACTAAAAAAAATTGGGTGACCAAAATCATAGATTAAGACTTAAAGGGTTGTCATTTATCCTAAAGAATATTGATCTTTACAAGTCAAACTCTTATCATGGCTAACCCATAGGACTAGTATAATGGTGTAAAACCCTCTGTTGGATTTATGAGTCAAATTTTGTACTATAAATAAATGTTTTGTATTTTAATTTACAAAACATATTAGTTTAAACACTTTTTGAAACAGATTTTTGAAAAGTGTTGAATCTACACTTTGGAAACTTAGTTTCTAGAATTACAAACATTGTTCAAATACACAATTAGAGTACCTTAATCAATCTCCACGCTCCATTATGTATTTATTCCCCTCATCACTAAACCTCTCTGGAACCATTGTTCTTGCATCAAGACACCACAGGCATTGAAGACTCATGGACCACCCACATGCTTGCCATCAAAGCAACTTTAAAAGCCTATAATCAATTTAGGAAAAACAGAGTAATGTTGTCGTACTTTGTTAAAGGAAACGATTTTCGACCACTATTGTTTAAACATTTTGCCATTGTACTTTGCTAGAGAAAACAACTTCCAACCAAGGCATCCTTTCATCTCTTTATCTTCTTATCACCCGTTAAGCATTTTTTTTTCTTGAAACTTTTTCCAATTATTCAAAGTGTGTTCTAAAATCTAAAATAAAATGTGTTTCAAATTCTTTTTTGTACAGGTCCAAATAGTTATTGAATTTAATCTTTGGAATGATAAAATCAGCTATGCATAAAGGACAATTGGAATAAAAAAAGTTCAAAAAAAATGGTGCAAATAAAATCACCATTGGTTTAGACATATTTTTTCCCCTAAACCATCTGGGCTTCAACCAATTAGATCCCTACTATTTTATGTTTATGTCATATATTCCTTCAACCAAAAATGGAGATACGAACCTCTTCACTTTTTTCTTACTTTATCTTTCGAAGATTTTTTTTTCTTAATAAGGAGATATCTTTTGGGGACTATTGGCATTTTCATGTTTAATTTCATCTATCAAGTCATTACTGATATTCCAAATTGTTGATGTGACTTAGGCCCTTTTTACTGTCATTCGTAATTGTAAAAACCTTCCTTTGTCACCCTATTTCAACCCATAGCTCTTTGCAATGTATGGTAAAAAGTTATTATTAAAATCATTCCTAGGTTATTCATGGATATTCTTCCTTTTATCATTGGTCCTACTCAAAGTAGCTTTGTTAATGGGCATCACACTATTGAGTGTTGACAATAATATGAATCAAACCAACTCTTTCGCATCACACTATTGAGTATTGACAATAGTGTGAATCAAACCAACTCTTTAGCAATAAAGGGTACATGACTCTTAAGCTTGACATTGTTGAGGCTTATAGGTCTCCCAATTTTAGCAAAGGGAATGAAGTCTCTATATCTTTCATGTAGATACTTGTGTCGCTGCTTCACCCATGGAATACGCCGCCTGAACCTACCGTCAGAAAGATTTTTGATACCAATTGTTGTGGTTAAACCAAGGGGGTAAATACCAAAAACATTTACACCAATGGGCGTCAAGTAATCACATAAGTGAACTTGACACTACACTTTAATTAAAAATCATAAGGCTTAGCTTTATGAGTCTACTTTTCACTTATATGGTGCTCAATTTTTCCAATTCTAATTCTAACCAACGTCAGACTTCACATCATATTTATACTCCAATAGTATCATCCTTGTAGTCGAGACACCTCATAATTAGTTTGGTTGAGATCCTTAGAGTTGTTGATTTGTTCTATGATTCCTTTGGTCAAAAGATAAATTTAAACAAATATAAGATTTTATTCTAAAAGAATGTTAAGAAGGACATTAGGACTTAACTCTCTTTTAGAATAACCCCCTTCATATTCCAATGATAAATGACATTCAAAATTACTTGAGACTCCCAGTGCTTCACCATCAAAAGCCTTCTAATAAGTTATCAAGCTAGAAATCCAAAATGCTACCTCTAGCGGGAAGAATCACTTTCACCCATTCCACTCTGTCTTTACCTATTTATTTCATGCAAACTACTTGTTTGCCAGTCTCTGTTTGTAAAGAGATTGAGAAAAGATGTTGGGATTTCATATGGGGAAACATTGTTAATAGTAGTTGTTGCCACCTTATTTCTTAAGAGACCATCTCCACCCCTAAGAAGCATGGTGGTCTTGGGTTTCATAATTTTAGTAACCTTAAAACCAATGCTACATTATGAAGTTAGGTTAGCATTTGAGAGTTGATCCTGATAAGCCTTGAACCTGTGTTCTGAGAGCTAAGTACCTCTTGTGAGAATTTAACCATCCCAAATATTTAAAGTGTGTGGATAAGAGTTCTCACCTTTAAAGAAATATTATTCAAGATTGGGACCGTGCACACTGTCATGTTCGTTGGTCTATTAAAAATGGTAATCAAACCAGATTTTGGATAGATTCTTAGATCCTTAATCTTGATAGCCTTCAAAATTTATTTCCCCACCTTATTTCTCCCTAGGAGAGAAACCTTCCAATTTATGCCTATGCATTAAATTTGGGTGGACATTGGGACGCAATCCATTCTCTTTTTCCTCCTAAACAAATTGGTTATATTATTCCTTCCATAGAATATCTTGAAGATTGGTCATATGGAAACACTCCCCTGATGGGATCTTCTCTAACAAGTAGTTTATCTTTTCCTGTAGAGTTCCACAACCTCTTATATTACTCTTGATTTTCCCTTTAAGTTGGCTTAACAATAGTAAGAACCTCAAAGAGTATCATTTAGGGCACTATGTTGGTTTTGGTCTAATTACTATTTTGACAGCTCCCCCATTGTTAGATTTAGTTATCCAAGAAGATAATCGGAGTTGTGCTCCTCATTTGATTACGTTGTAGTTTTTTTGTTACTTATCCCCTGTATAAAAAGATTGAATATTGAAAACAAGCAAAAAAGAATAAAACACAAAAATAGTGAGTTACAACCTAAATTCACATTGAAAATAGCACACGAGAAACCTAAAAAACTATACTTTAAATTAAAGAAAACTGTGAAGATTAAAAAAAATCCCAAACGAGTTTGAAGAAGCTAGTGATAAAAATTGTAAGCGAGATAAGATAAAAGGAAACGAAGTTTCAAGGATTCCCTTGTTGCTTTATGTAAAAAACAAATACATAATTCAAGAATAATAAAAATATTAAGTTAGTTAAAATGTTACAAATTTAGATTTTTTTTTTATCTTTAAACTATCCATATAACTATACAATTTAAATGGTAGTTATATTTAATGACAACACTCCGTAATTTGAGGGATGATTTTTTTCATGAATTTGTGTGATTTGTAATGTTAATAAGTCAACCAATACATTCACTTTTATGAAAAATGTGTAAGTGTCTCGTTAATAAATTTCAAAATAAATTAAGGATAAAAAGGAAATTAACAATTAACATGTTTTTTATATAAAGGACAAAAAAATGTACATATTTTTTTTGTGTAAAAAGCAATAAATGTGGTATTAATTATTGTAAAGTAAATTTTTAAGAGTTTATTGGAGTTTATTGTTTCATGTGTTGCTAACAGATAATTATAGTGAAATAATTCATAGAATATAAAATTATAAATAAATAGCTTTCGGCTCGAAAATTGAACAAAGTCATGCAAATTATCTCAACCCTAAACGAAAATAAACATTCTACTCGTGTATGTTCACCAAATATATCAATACGAGACTGTAATAACATCCATAGTAGATTTTTGTAACCAGTGGCTAAAACAATTAATACTCAAATTGAGAAAACATGATATCACTGTATAAATGTTATAAAATAAGGCCTGAAAGGGTAGAGACAACTCGATTCTCAGTTTCGTAAAGTCATTAGTGGGTAAGAGAATAAAAACAGAAGCAAAAGCCATTGGAGAAGCAAGAGATAAAAACATTAATGGAGGGTGTGAGTGCTCCATTAAGATTCTTTTACACAAAGGGTGTCCCAAACTAACATGCTTTATTCTTAATATTATTATTATTATTATTTGAAGTTATTATAATCTATCGTTTTCTCTTTGTCCCTCCACAACGTTGTTTCTCTCTCTAAAAGACTCACACTGTTTCCATTTCCGACATTGACTGTCTAAACCTTTTAAGTCTTGTGAGGCGCTCACACAGACCGGTGAGCTGAGCTGCAAAAGAAAATCATTTTTCTGAATACCATTTTGTATTCAATGAACAAAATCAAGACATGTTTTTTTACGTGTATCCTTCATTTCAAAGATTCTCAAGATTCTGTTCTATCCTCGCCAATTGTGACAAAATCCCATGTATTTAAACCGGATTTTGATCGGTCAATATAATCAGATTCACAGCCACTCGTAAAAAATTTCTTCTGGTATTGCGTGCGGGATACATGTGCTTCTGCCTTTAGTTTCCATTCGTTACTCTCAGCATTTCCATGTTGAAGAAATTCATTTCAGCATTTAAAACAGGCCATTGACGCATGAGGGGAGTTTTAATTTCTATTCTTTAATATGTTGTTGTAATGTTGCAGTAGCTATGGTGAGGAATGTGTTGGAAGGGATTTTGGCAGGTTGGGATTAGGCAATGGGTTAAAACTAAAAAATCTTTCAATACTTTCGGGATTTCTATTATTTAGGCAAAATCTAGCAAAGGAAGAATACAGTTTCGAATTACTGCTGAAGCTGCTGTAGTAGTTGTAGCTTTAGACTACTCCGTTCAGATAATAAAGATTTGGAATTTCTTCAGATGGGTGAGCTACCACATGACAGGTGAGATCCTCTATTGTCCTCTTTATTTACATTTTTTTAGTTTTTTGCTGAGATCAGTCTGCAGCTGTTGATTCTAAAGAGCTGAATGCTTGCTTGTTAGCATGATCATTGATATTTTCTTTAAATATCTTAACATATTTTGAGTTGAAGGGAGAGTATAGCATAGATAGGAATAACACAAGTAACCTTGTTTGAAGTTAGCTATTGTATATACATGACAAACAATACCGGATGAATATTTGTTTAGGCTTGAAATGTTCTGCTAGTTGATTGTCTATTTAAGGTGTTTATTGAGTTGGTTGGAAGCTTTTTAGTGTTAATAGCATTGCTTGTTGATCACATACGTAATGTAGACCCTAAAATGACCAAACCCGTCATTTTACCACTACTTGTTTATCCTCTTCACTATTATGCGTATCATTCTTGGCCTTCCTCAATTGATTTTTCTACATGCAATGTTTCACTTCTAGTAACATCTCCTGACTTTTAGTCTTTGTAATTCTACATGCAATGTTTCATTTCTAGTAACATCTCTTGATTTTTAGTCTTTGAAACCGCAATGTTCAATTTATGCTAGGATTCACTTAGGGCTACATTCATTTCAAAGTGGTATAACTTTGAACGTCAACCTGATATAGCTTGAAACAGTGATGAGTTGGATAACTGCGTGAAATTTCATCCATGTTAATTAACATTTATATTGACGTATGTTTCATGTTTTTACTCCATGATCTAATTGTTTGGCATATGGCAGTTACTTCAGATGTCGAACAAAACCATGTATACAAAACTTTCTCATTAGGGAATGAAACTTAACATTTTCTGTTAATCTAATTAATTAAATATAGGGCATATCTTGTTTTGAATGATCGACGTTACAAAAATGGCTTAGGAAACACATATACTTAAGATAAACAGAGTTGCCAATGTTTTGCTAGGTTTTTTTCTAGCCTACCCGTGTTATTTTGCAAAGCATTCTTTATAGAATGAATTTTATAGCTGTTTCTTGCTTATTGTCGAATATGGTCCGTCACCGTAACAATGTATATAGTATACTTACCAAATCTTATCAAGAAAATGTATCAATCTTATTGGCCTGAACTAGTAGTGCATCTGCACCTGATCCAGAATATTAATATAAATAGGTGTATTGGATATATGTTTTGTATCACATCCATCAAACTAATATTCTCCACACTTCCTCATAATAAAATACATTTCCCGGTAATTTCAGGCTTTCAATGAACTTTGGAAAACAACTTTTAGACCAAGATGACAGACAATTTGAAATGAACAATACATGGGTACCCATCCCCACTGAGAAGCTCGTTCAACTAACATCTAACTCACTATCAGACTGGCCAGTGAACCAAATGAGAGGACCAAATTATCCGGAAATTTCTGCACCTGGAAGTGATTACATGAGAGAAAAGCTGCTGCATTACCCAGGACCACATCAGAATCTCCCTCTGATAGGACAAACAGGTAAAACTGGAGCGAACAAAATGTTTGATGGCAACTTCATGAATATAAACAGTGTTCTAGATCACATTCCAGGCTCCTACACTCAGCCATGGCACTATGAGAGCCATGGATCAAACAGTAATACCTTGGAACAACTGCTCAAGAAGGACATAACTAATATAGATTCTGCTAACAGGAATTTGGATGCGAACAATAACATGGCAGCAATAAATCCATTGCTATCAATGTTTAATCCTCAGTCTAGCAGCGATATGAGTGATCCCTATGCAGGTGTACAAAGAAGCAATATCCATTCAGCTTCAGACCTTGTGTTCAGAGAAGCAAATAGCCTTCTGTTTCCAAATAGGAATTCTGAATTTGGTGGCAGTAGCTCAAACAGGTTGCTCAACAATGGCATACATTGTTCAGTCCCGAACCAACTGGAGGGCTTCTTCTCTGAGATACCCTATGGTAAATTCCTTTTTTCAGCAATTCAAATTCAGAGAAGAATCTTAGTTACAGTGCCTTTATATTGTTATTCTAGCTTATTGAAACCATGAAGTTTAGACATCTGAACCAGAAACACATTAAACTATTCAATTGCATGTTACATTTGATAATGTATGTAGACAATAATTTTCTTTAATAATTATTTTATTCGTTTTTTTCTACATTGTGAATACCTGGAACTGATATCCCTCACACAAGTTATGTAGTAAGCAGCATAGAGACATGATAAAGATTGTGATGTTACAAACACAAAATAAACTCCATTTCTTTTGACTGTTTAAACAATACCTTCTTGCATCCATTATGATCTCAGCAACTGATTGCTAAGTCGCTAAAATTGCTTTTACAGGTGATTTTTACCACAATTATAATCTGAACTATATGCCAATAGCTGAAGCTGGGATCACTGCTAGTTTTACCAACTCTCTCCAATCGGTACCAAAATTGATGGATCAACTCAAATTTGAGGACAACCAGTTTTTAACAATACCAGATTACATAATAGCTGAAAACACAAGTCAGGAGAAAGACAAACTAAAGGACTTAGTTTCTTCCACACAGAATGAAGTTCAGGAACATTGCGATGGGCTTCTACAGGAAAATGTTCATTCATCATCTGCAGCAATTTCTACAACATATGGGGATCAAAAGGGTTCCAACAACATCCATGGCAAGGGAAGTGACCTGGGTTTTGACCTGAACAAGACACCTGAGCAGAAAGCACCCCAGCGAAGGAAGCATAGGCCAAAAGTAATTAAAGAGGCCAAACCCAAAAGAACTCCAAAGCCTGTAACTCAAAAGACACAGATGAAGGAGAATCCACACAAAAAGAGGAAGTATGTCCGAAAAACTGCAGCAACACCACAGACCAATGTTATAGAAGAAAGTGTTGATTCTATTGTTGCAACTAAAAAATCCTGCAGAAGAGCTCTAAATTTTGACTTGGAACATAATAAATATGCAAGCCAGAGCACAATAGGTTGCCAGCTGGAGATCAACCATAGAAATGAGAAAGCTTTCAATACCACTTCAGACCACAAGGCCACAGAGATGCTGGATGGAGCAACTATGACCTATGGTACAAACTCAGCTTCGCTGATCAGCTCATGGGATGAACTTACAGTAGAAAACCAACAACCCAGAAACACAGAAGATAATACACTTCTACTGCATGAAAAGCAAGCTAATACAGAAAGGAAATCACTCACAGCCTTGTCAGCAAAATTTCCTGTCACTGAGGAAGGTCCAGCTCTGGAAAATTCTGATTTGTGTCAGGAAGGAAATAATGGATGTATGCATCAATATATTCATACAAAGGAAATTGCCAACATCCTCTATCAATCAGAAGCATGTTTTGAAAACTCACAGAAGACCAGCGAACCAATTTGTCAGAATACCCTTCAGTTGGTGCCTAACAACCTCTCCAATTCCATGGAAGCAGCAAAGGGTTCCAAGAGAAAATATCGCAAAAGAACTCAGAAGCAACATGACTCAGCCACAAATTCATGTGATACTTTCTTGTGCCATGAGACTTTACAGGCACATGGAAATTTCAGAGATGCAACTCCTGCCAAAGATGTCATTAAAAAACAGAAGATTAAAAAAACTCAAAATAGACGCAATGCAAAAATCAGTGGAAGGTCTTCCAGCCAAATAATGTCTAAAGAGAATCCCCAGAACACAAGAACAAAAGAAAAAAATGGATTTCATACACAGTCTAATGAAGAAATACCGGATATCTGTATTGAAAGTAATAGATTTGTAGAGCAGCAAAACAATGAAGCCATCACTGGGGAATGCTTTGCTATCTCAGGTAATGTGTGTTTTATAAAAGGAATGCAGTTTTCAGAAAACATATTTATATAGTAATAATTAACGGTTTCTTAATTTTCAGAGGAACATTCTAATCTGATAGATGAGATAATTTGTCGACTGAATGATCTCAAACTTGGGGAGAGCAACATGTCAGAGATGGAAGGACAAAAGGCAATAGTCCCATATAATGGAGATCGTTCTGTTGTACCCTATCAGGAGTTTGAATTACTTAAAAAACATAAACCAAGGCCGCAAGTAGATCTTGATGCAGAAACAGAGAGAACCTGGAAACTATTGATGGGCAAAGGAGGAAGTGAAGGCCTTGAAGAAACTGACAAGGAAAAAGAGAAGTGGTGGGATGAAGAAAGAAATGTTTTTCACGGACGAGTTGATTCCTTCATTGCACGGATGCATCTTATTCAAGGTAAGATACATCATACACAAACATCAAGTACCAAGAAGCCCAAAACATGCAGATACTGTATGCACTCAAGACAGACATTTTATTACTTTCTATAATATCTGTAACACCTCTGTTTCTTTGAAAATAATAGTAGTTAGCATTGAATTTCCTATTCTAAAGATATTGGATTTATTAAAATGTGTTGGAATATCAGTTTATGTAGAGAAGATAGAAAAATGATTAATCAGATTCAATACCCTAACTTAATACTCCAATCATAATATTAATTAGGTTGAATAATAGTACTACTAGCACAATGATGGAAAGTCGCCTTAATTGTGGTCCTCCCTAGCTCGCTGGTGCCTGCTTTAATTACAGCCTCACTGGTGGTGGTTTATCCCACATCGACTAGTGATGAGGCTATTCCCGCGGGAATAGGAGAAAGAGAGAAAGGGAAGAAGAAAACAACACACAAAATTTACCCTAGTTCACCCAATGTGGGCTACGTCCAACTATTCACTATATTTCCTCACACACCCTCGTATAATGCACTCAGATTACAAGAAAAAATATAGGTTTAGAAATCCTAAGCACCGTAGCTATTAATGGACACAAGCCCAAACTACAAATAATAAAACACAAGACCAACAATAGTATTGGGCCTCGAAAAAAGTTTTGGGGGCGCTGCCCCCTAGCCCCCGTGCATATCTGTTGACGGCACAGTATGAGCTATACCCAACATTCTCCCACTTAGCGAATGCTTTGCATGCTTCTTGAATCCCAATGCAACTATACACCATTCAAACTTCTCTGAAACCACTGTCTTGGTCAGAAAATTAGCATCACTCTCCTTTGTGTCAACCTTATTCAGCATTACTACCTTGTCTTCAATCTTTTTTCTGATGAAATGATATTTGACTCCTATGTGTTTGGTCCTCGCATGGTATCCTGGGTTTTTAGCCAAAAGTAAAACACTTTGACTATCACACCCAATAGTCACATCTCCTTGTGTAAGGTCAAGCTCTCTACACAATCTTTGTAACCAAATAACTTCCTTGACAGCATGTGTCAAGGCCATGTTCTCAGTCTCAGTAGTTGATAATGCAACGGTGCCTTGCCTCTTGCTCATCCAACTAATAACTCCACCAAATGAAGAAACAACATATCCACTAGTAGACCTTCTGCTATCAATGTCACTTCCCCAATCAACATCCACAAAACACTCTAGTTGTAATGGTGGTTGTCCCCTTGAGTCTTTCACACCTTCATAGCATAACTCAAGGTCAAATGTACCACGAAGATAATGAAATATACGCTACACTGCCATCCAATGCTCTTTTCCTGACTTGGACATAAACCTACTCAATATTCCCACTGCTTGGGCAATACCAACAAGTACAAACCATAGCGTACATCAAACTCCCAACTGCACTAACATAAGGAACTAATGCCATCACTTCTCTTTCTTCTTTAGTCTTGGGACACAGATCAATGAATAACTTCAAACCTTTAGACATGGGAGTCTGCACCGATTTACAATCATTCATATTGAATTTAAAACATTTTTTATGTACTTCCTCTAACTCAACCATACCCTTCCTTTTGACACTCCCTTTTGATCTGCATGCCCAAGATATACTTGCAGGGCCTAAATCTTTCATTTCAAATTTCTTTGCCAGTAGACCTTTTATAGCACTGATCATCTTCAAACTGTTACCAACAAGTAGCATATCGTCAACATATAAGGTTAGAATAACAAAGCTATCTTCTACCTTTTTCACGTAAACACAATGATCAGCATCACAACGGTCAAACACAAGTTTCAACACATAAGTGTCAAACTTCTGATACCACATCCTGGGGGATTGCTTTAGGCCATACAGAGACGTGTTAAGCTTGCACACAAAATCCTCTTTACCTCTTATGATGAACCCTTTGTCTGCTTCGTGTAAATAACCTCCTCCAACTCACCATGAAGGAATGTCATCTTCACATCCAGCTGCTCCACCTCTAAGTCATATGCAACTGCCACAGATAAAACAAGTTTTATGGAATTTAACTTTGCAACAGGTGAAAATACCTCACCATAATCAATCTCTTTTATCTTTGAATATCCTTTTGCAACCAAGCAAGCTTTGTAATGTTCTATCTCCCCATTAGCACCAACCTTCTTCTTGAACAACCACTTACAACCAATTGCCTTCCGATTTGTAGGTAGTTTCACCAAACTCCAAGTTTGATTTTTTATTAGAGTTCATCTCTTCATTCATGGCCTCCTCCCACTATTTGGCAGCATCTAAATCCCTAGCTTGCTTTACAATGCTCGGGTCATCATTTGTGATACTCAAAGCATAACAATTGTCAGTGGCACAAAAATTATAGTTTTCAGGTGTATACCTCTCAAGTGGTCTTCTCTCCCTTGTGAATCTCCTCAAACTCTGTATTTCAACTTCAACCTCGGTATCAGAAACTGTATCTTTCACCCCGTCATATTCAACAGCTTCATAATCTGATTTTTCCTCTTCAACCTGTGAGCTATGAACATCAAACTCTACTGTCTGTGGCTTTTCAAAAGCTTCTAGAAAAATCTGATTCAACTTTTCTTCCCTGAACACAACATCTCTACTATAAGTTACACTTTTAGTTTCTCGGTTCCACAACTTGTACCCTTTGACGCGATCCTTGTACCCAATAAAATAGCACTTCTGAGACTTGTTTCTTTTCTCCTTGGATACATGTACATATGCTTCACAACCAAATACTCTGACATGAGAGATGTTTGGCCTTCTTT
The DNA here is from genome assembly GCA_007407185.1 of Glycine tomentella. Lineage (NCBI taxonomy): Eukaryota > Viridiplantae > Streptophyta > Magnoliopsida > Fabales > Fabaceae > Glycine > Glycine tomentella. The sequence continues at coordinate 46,380 of PYAF01003637.1, forward strand.
TAAACAGTGCTTCAAAAGGAGTTTTATCCTTCAAAGCTAATGTAGGAGGCCTGTTCTTCAAATAACAAGCAGTAGAAACTGCCTCCGCCCAAAACTCAACTGCCAAGCCTGCACCACTTAACATGCTCCGTGCTTTTTCAATGAGAGACCGATTCAACCTCTCTGCCACCACATTCTATTAAGGTGAATAGGGCGTTGTCTTTTGCAGTGCAATACCACTAGCCACACAAAGCTGATCAAATTTTGCAGAACAAAACTCTCCACCATTGTCAGCTCTCAGCACCTTGATTTTTCTGTCAAATTGATTTTCTACCAATGCTTTGAACTCTTGGAATTTTTCGAACACCTCATTCTTGCTATATAAAAAATATAACCACACATATCTAGAATAATCATCAGTAAAAGAAACATAATATTTAGATTTTCCGTGTGATGCTACAGGTGTAGGTCCAAACACTTCGTTGTGTATAAAATCAAGAATCTCTTTAGCTCTTCCTCCGATGGACTCAAAAGACATCCGATTGTGCTTGCCATGTAAACAGTGCTCACAAAACCCAAATCCCATAGAACAACTCAGAATCCCTTTGACCACTTCTTTGATGTTAAAGTCTCCAGACCTTTCCCACCAATGTGACCTAGCCTCCTGTGCCATAACATTGCAATGTCTTCCTCCGCGTGCTCAGATATATAGTCATCACCACTGAACACAGTGTGACCCAGCAGTTTCCACAGTTTGCCATGACGCTCTCCTCTGGCAATTACCATAGCTCCACGAGTCAGTTTGCATGAATATTTATCACTACTAAAATTTATACATGCATCTGCCATACTTTCAACGGAGATAAGATTTCTAGTTAGACCTGGAATGTGCATTACATCCGACAGATTCTTCACTGTTCCATCTTTCATTTGCAGCCTTACCTTCCCACGTCCCACAATTTCCAAGGTCGTGTCATCTTCCATTCTCACTGTACCCCCAGAACATGTTTGATAAGAGTAGAACCACTCCTTGTGAGGTGTCATATGGAACGATGCTTCAATATCAATTATCCACTTGTTGTAGTCGCTATGAGGATTTGTCACTACATACAAATCTCCCACACTATCATCATCATCCTTCTTTGTACCAGAAGATGATGACTCATCACGTTTCTCAGGACCCACACCTTTATTTCTACAATTCTTCTTTATGTGCCAAACCTGCTTGCACTTCCAACACATTGCTTCAGATTTATCACGAGACTTTGACCTTCCCCGAGATTTGCCTCTAAAACCTGATTTTGATTTATCAGTATTCCTCCTTCTAGCAAACAAAGTCTCATTAGCAGGACCCTCAGAACTTACCCTTCTCATCTCTTCAGATAACAGGGCAGCAACAACGGTCTCTAAGGACAGTGTGTAAACACTAGTACCAATAGAGATAATGATATGCTCCCAAGAGTTTGGCAATGAACACAACAAGGTGGATGCTTTATCTTCATCATCCAGGTTGACATCTACAGATGTGAGTTGTGCATAGATAGTGTTAAATTGATTTAAATGTGCAGAAAAAGAATCACCTTCAAACATCCGTAGATTGTACAGCCTCCGTAGGAACAACTTAATCACGAGTGACTTGCTTTGATTGAGATTGCCCAATTTCATCCAGAGATCTTTAGCGGTCTTATCGGAGGTCACGTTCACCAGAACGTTGTCAGCAAGGTACAACCAAATCAGCCTTCGCGCCTTTCGATCGTTTTTGATACAAGTCTGCAGCTCATTTGATCTTTCAGGCATAGGTGGCACATCTTCGATCATGTGCCAGAGGTCCCTGTCAACGAGCAGGGCCTCCATCTTTAGTTTCCATAACTCGAAACCCTTTCCTCCAAACTTTTCAACCTCGATTCGTGATTGACTGATCGACATCCCTCACAAATTGATTTCGCAGGTTTCTTAATGTCAAGAAAACCCTATAATAGCGAAACCCCAATCGCAGACCCTGACAGCGAAACTCCAAAGGTAGAACCTTAGCTCTTGATACCAATTGTTGGGTACCTATCAATCACACAACAATCGAAATAGGAGAAAGAGAGAAAGGGAAGAAGAAAACAACACAGAATTTACCCAGGTTCACCCAATGTGGCTACGTCCAGCTATTCACTATATTTCCTCACACACCCTTGTACAATGTACTCAGGTTACAAAGAAATATATAGGCTTAAAAACCCTAAGCATCGTAGCTATTCATGGGTCCAAGCCCAAACTAGAAATAATAAAATTTGAGGCCAACAATAGTATCGGGCCTCAAAAAAAGTTCCGGGGGCGCATCCCCCTAGCCTCGGTGCATATCTGCTGACGGCACAGTATGAGTCATTACCAACAGAATTAGGCTCATAACCCATATTCTAAGACACAAGCACAAACCTACTTATATTAGGATTAATAACTGTAATATTCTAACAACATGCATTCTAAAGAAAAATTTAACACAAAGGAAGATAACATCTAAAGGCACCCAACTATGAATAGACAATAAAATCCTTTATATTTTCAGTAGCAGCCCTTCCACATATTTATTAATAGCAAAAACAGAAACCAATGATTTATTAAAATATTCACTTGATTGCTAAAACTTTTCACTTGTCAACATATATTTATAAAATCAATTATACCTCTACTTTGCAGGAGATAGACGCTTTTCAAAGTGGAAAGGATCTGTTGTTGACTCAGTGATAGGAGTTTTCCTCACTCAGAATGTTTCCGATCATCTTTCAAGGTAAGCTAAATATCAGATATAGGTGTTTTCCTCACTCAGGATGCTTCATCAAAATTGCCAATGCTAGAACATGATGATGAAAAGCAACCCAACAGAAAATTTTTTGTTTCTTTCCTTTCTTTGCAGCTCTGCCTTTATGTCTCTAGCATCAAGGTTTCCTCTTCAGTCAAAAAGCAGCAAGAAATCATATGATGTTGACACAAACACATTGTTTAAAGAAGCAGGACTCTGCATAGTAAATCCAGCTGATACAATAACATCATATGGATATGGGACACTAAATCAACCAACCTATCATCTTGGCTTTGAGACACCCCATCATGCAAAAGAGCTTTGGAGAGACAGTGAAACTTCAAGGACAAAAGGGAGCCTAATAAAGCCAAATAATCAGAGCTCAGTGGAAGAATTTTTATCACCACAAAATTCTCTTGATTCTTCAATTACTCAAGATGCCAGAAATAGATATTCCTCAGGATCCAATTCAGAATCAGAAGGTCTTGACTGCAGGTGTGAACACAAAAAGACTCAGTTTTTAACTTCAACAAATTCTTTACAGGTAGGAAAGACCACTATGTTCCAGGAATTTTACAACAGTGTAAATGGAGTGTCACTATTTGAGGATAGAAATAAAGATGGACAGCTGCATCCAGCAGAACATGTGAAACAAAATTGTAGCATAGGCAGAAACAGCAGTCCCAATGTCTGCTCAGCATTTAGTAATCCTAGCAACTTTGCTTATCCACCAAAGCAACTACCTGTAGTTCCTTCAACTGACAATGGGCTATATTACTCAGACACACAAGGGCTGAAGACTTTTCAAATGAATGGTGAAAAGTTTTCTTGGACTGAAACTGTTTCTGTTCACAGTGAGTTTCAGGACAACAATTCTGGCAATAGGAAAAAGGGAGATAGTGCAGATAACCCCACAGATATGCCGGACACCAATGGAACACTGGGGTCTCCAGAGATACCAACCATTGACCCTTATGGACCATTAAGCAAGTATTTAGTCCTTCCACAAGACACTTCTCAATTTGGATCTCATACAAATTACAGTCAACCTTCACCTAATCATCATCTTGTAGGCCAGAAATCCTTAGAATCAGAAAGCAGGGAATTCACAAACTCATTAAATGCTTCTTGTATATTGGGCAGATACCAAGATGATGTAGTTAATGATAGCTACAATATTCCTAAGGATGCAGAAGGTCTTGACAGTGAAAAAATATCTGCAGCAAACAGCCAGGGATGCTCAGAAAATAGTAGGGCTGAATCAAATCCTCAGAAGCAAGTTTATTCTCCCAACCCTATCGATAAAAAGAGCAAAATAAAGGTTTCAAAACCAAGGAAAGAAAAACCTGAGACTGAGAAAAAGCTTGCAAGCGACTGGGACAAACTAAGAAAGGAGGTACAGGTAAATGGGACAGAGAAAGAAAGAAGCATGGACACAATGGATTCACTGGACTATGAAGCAGTAAGATGTGCCTCTGTTAAAGAGATATCTAAAACTATTAAAGAGCGAGGGATGAACAACATGCTAGCAGAACGAATCAAAGTATGTTCAAAGCAACTTTATGTAGAACACTGATTTTTTGCTAAAATATGCTTTTACAGCATGACTTCTGTTATATTACAGGAATTCCTGGACAGATTGGTTACAGAACATGGAAGCATCGATCTTGAATGGTTAAGGCATGTTCCCCAAGATAAAGCAAAGTAAGCCATTTTATTTCTTCTATCAACATTCGCCAGTGTCCTTAATCCCTATCCCAAGAAGGTCACATGCAGCAGGCACTGACTGCATATGTCAGTATATAAATCAAATTAACCATGTCCTTTCCATATGTTTCAATATCAAATGCAGGGACTTTCTTCTGAGCTTTCGAGGATTGGGGTTAAAAAGTGTGGAATGTGTACGGCTTCTGACACTTCAAAATATTGCTTTCCCTGTAAGCCTCATTTAGAATCCATTAACTGCTTATAACCAACGCAAATCACTAAAAAGCCATGCAATAAAATGTTGCAATGAATCATGTCTTTAAGGTTGACACCAATGTTGGAAGGATAGCTGTTAGACTTGGATGGGTCCCTCTCCAACCACTTCCTGAAGCACTTCAGTTACACCTCCTTGAACTGTAAGTATTGTATGCCCCAACCAGAGAAGACATAAATATATCATGCATAACAAGTGCTAACTACTTTGCCATGTAGGTATCCAGTGCTGGAAACTGTTCAGAAGTATCTCTGGCCCAGATTGTGTAAACTTGACCAAAGAACCTTGTAAAATCATAACTCCCAAAATCCGCACTAGAAATAACAGCTTTAATGATAGATAAATCTCTAACAGAAATATAAATGGAATGCAGGTATGAACTGCACTACCAGATGATTACATTTGGGAAGGTATGCATAATTTCTTTTCACATTTAGTACAACATTCAGAAAAAGGCATAACATTTTTTTTAGAACTGGTTTTTGCTTCACAGGAATGAAATACAAGATTAAAAGTAATTCATGCTCTAAATATGCAGGTTTTCTGCACAAAGAAAAAACCAAAATGCAATGCATGCCCAATGCGGGCAGAGTGCAGGCACTTTGCAAGTGCTTTTGCAAGGTTAGTTACATTATGCCAATTGCATTATACAAATTAATCAACATAATGCAAAATGCATTCAAAGCTATATATCAAACAATTGAGATTTATGAGACACAATAATCAAGAGTACAGAGAAAATATTCAAGGCTAATAAGAAACCTATCATAGAAAGCAACCAGATAAATCAAGCAAAAATAGTGTTTCTTTCCACTGCATAGTTCTAGCATTGTGCATGCGGGACTTATTTTTATTTTTATAAGGCAACTAACCCTTTTAGTACAGTGCACGGCTTGCCTTGCCTGGACCAGAAGAGAAGCACATCATGAGTATGCATGTTCCCGTTGCAGCTGAGAGAAACTATTTTGTCAATGAGAACCTCATGGTCCTACCTCTCCTTGAGAACAACATGAGCAGACAAGTAAGTCCTGAAAGTTGGCAGTGTGAACCAATCATTGAAGAACCAGCAACACCAGAAAGAGAGTGGACAGAGGCAGAAGAAAGTGACATGGAGGACTTTTTTAAGGAGGATTCTGATGAAATTCTTTCCATTGACCTCAATGCAAAAAAGTCAACAGTGAATGTACAGAACTACTTGCAAGAATACAATGAGCATAATGAAGGTGACATGTCTAAGGAACTTGTGGCCTTGAATCCACAGTCTGCTTCTATCCCTACACCAAAACTGAAGAATGTGAGTCGGCTAAGAACTGAACACCAAGTGTAAGTATTCTGCCATTGCTTGTAATAGCATAAATCTTGCCAGAAAAACACATCTAATTAAATAGTTTTCATTTTTTTAGAAAACTATTTAAGTGACCAGCATAGAAAGAAAAATCAATTTGTGGTATAATTAGAAATCAAAATGATACTTTCTAAATTCTAACACCTCCCTGATTATTTTTTTTGGATCGGCTAACACCTCCCAGATTGATGCAGATATGAACTTCCAGATTCACATCCTCTCTTGGAAAAGGTCAGTTATTCTTTTATTTGTAATGAAACATTCAGTTATCAGTTTGCGGAATTTTCCTTATGTTGTTTTCTTTACTAAAATTTACAGATGGATAAACGGGAACCTGATGACCCAAGCCCATATCTTCTTGCAATATGGACACCAGGTTAGCAAAATACACTTGAAATAATATCAATTACTGAACATATGCCAACAATAGTCTCCAAAAACTACCTTTTTACTAATATCAGATTTGGTGAAGCACATTCAAGATTATTATTATTTCCATGATAGGTTAAACTCAAATAACTAATATTTATATTTTTTGACATTGAACACTAGGTGAGACTCCAAATTCTGTTGAACCACCAGAAAGAAGGTGTGGATCCCAAGACTCAGCCCTGTGCAATGACAACACATGTTTTTCATGCAACAGCATTAGGGAAGCCAATTCACAAACAGTTAGAGGAACACTTCTGGTAAAGATTTATTTTTGGATACAGAAAGATGAAAGATCCTATATTATGTTGAGTTTCATTTTTCTTTAACAACTTACACAAATATTACCCTGTATACAGATACCTTGTAGGACAGCAACTAGGGGAAGCTTTCCACTGAATGGAACTTACTTTCAAGTTAATGAGGTATGTGTAATCAAAGCTTAGATAACATTCAATAATCTTAGCAACTCTACCCTCACTTTGAATTTCACTAATCACCGCCAAATTTCACAAACCTTTTTACCATCATGAAGCTATTTGCGGATCATGCATCCAGCGTTCAACCTATTGATATTCCCAGGGAATGGATATGGAATTTGCCAAGGAGGACAGTATACTTTGGGACCTCCGTATCATCTATTTTTAAAGGTAGAAAAACCCTACATGCTCATACATTTATATTCTTGACCAGTTTATCACATAAGGTATAATTGTACTCACCAAAAATACTCATGTCTACCAGGCCTTTCAACCCAAGAAATTCAGCATTGCTTTTGGAGAGGTAAGAAGACCACTCTAAAATGCTTGTCTTATTTCTTCTTTTTCATCGCTAGACATTTTCATAACAAAGGAAAGAATAAAACCTTTCACTAGTTGCCTCAATAAATGTGGTAAACTAAAATCTAAATTTACCAAACCTGACTTATCGAGAATTGCAAATGAGTATCATATATGTTCAGCGGGTATATCTTTACAAAAGAAGAAAAAACAAGCAGTAGATTTGCAATGGGTATGCTTAAAAAAATAATACACCAGTTATCTCTTTCAATTGATCAGCAATTCAGTATCAGAAGCCAATTCACCAGGTACCAATATAAAAAAGACCAGACTAGGGTAACTCTAGGTTTAGCAAAATTTCCATAACTGTTAAGATGTCAATAATTAACAAAAATGACAAATAGCAATCATAAGCAATTGACATAATATTTATAATGTCATATTTAGCCATCGCCAACACCTAGACCTACAAACAATTCCAGAAGTATGTGATTACCTTCTCCAATCAAAAGATTAACCCAAATGCATCTGTGTATCATCATATCCAAGAATTACAGCATCATTCTTCATGTTTCAATCAGTGATTATTTCACATCTTCATTTACAAGTATCAGTGTTCAATCTTGTAATGGCTACTGACAGTTTGATGCTTCATTTCAGGATATGTTTGTGTCAGGGGATTTGATCAAAAGGAACGTGCACCCCGTCCTCTTCAGGCCAGATTGCATTTTTCAGCAAGCAGGTTAGCAAAGACAGAAAAATAAAAACAAGAATAACAAGACATGTTGTTAAGATATTTACCGGCAAAAGCTAATGTTAAAGATCCAACTGACTAAGATTTAAGCTGATTGCTGCCTGAGTGACAGGAGATTTGACATGAAACAAATATACAGCATGTTACAAAGAAAGTAGAAGAATTTTCAGTTTAGGATACGAAATCCCACAAGTGGATTGACCTATAAATCATCTCTACTCAAGCATGAAACAGTCATTCATTTTAATAAGATCAACTGTAACTATTGCATTATTATCAATAGAAGTTGTCACTGAAAATGAACACAAATTGCAGAATTCAATCACAAAAGTTTATTACTGCATTTCACATAGATTTTTATCATTTTTACACATTATACATCATGCATTCATGCCTACACACACACACACACATATGTATGATAGGAAATATATAATCAACAAGAACAATAAATGTACCTTGTATTTAAATAACAACTAACCACTCGAGTTGAGATATTTATTATGAGAGGACTGTGATCTAAGCACAGACACCTCTGTTCACAGGCATGTCCCCATGTTGGACGCCAACACCCATAAGACAGGTGTCAATTGTCGAACACTTGCAGTGTTGGATTTCAAAAAAATATATATATAGTGGCTCAGACACATTTAGACATGGCTTCAGCTAAAAAAGGCATGGCTAGGGCATTAAGTTTCAAATTTTATTTTAGGAAATTCAAAAAACAAATTTCAAATTTTTAGATAGATACATAATTGCACAAAAGACTTCTTGTGTATGCCTTTTTTATTTCCCCAATTTCCCTCTTCATCTCTGGTGTGAAATTTGGTTCCTGACTTCATCTCAATTTCTGGTTTTTGACTTCCATTGCTTTCCAATGACTTGCTCTATTTCTATTTCACACTCTGTGATTTTGTGCTATAGGTTTCATTTGACTCCAGTATGTTTCTAACCTTCCTCTTGTTCCTTTTGTTTTTTCTTCCCCTGCTTTGTATTTGGTGTTAAAATATAGAGACAACACTATCAATATTATATTGTATGTGTTTTTTATCTTGCTGTTTTTTACTTTCCAATATAGAGACCAGTAGTTTATTTATCATGGTGTGTGTTGTATGCATACCATATTAATATAGAGAAATATATACATATGAATGATTATCTCATCCACCTCATTGTCAACAACGAGCAATAATTAGCCTTAACTGCCTAAGGGCTTAGAGATAGATATTAGATATGATATCCTTTATATGATCAAGTCACTCTTTTAAGATCAGAGTTGTTTTCTATTTCCCATCCAATCTAAAGTTTGATTGTACAATACATCAGTCGAATTCATTGATCTATTAATATTTGTCCCACATTGGCATTTACTATTACCAGCATGGTTATCAAAATCGCGAGTTAACTCGCAGAATCGGACGATTTCACGAGTCCAGCACCCCCCGGCGAGTTAAATCGGAAGCAAACTCGGAAACGGAGTAGAATCGTACGATTCTACGTAGACTCGCCCGATTCCACTTAGAATCGCGAGTTTGATTGCGAGTCCGCGAGTTTGAATAAATTCAAAACGGCACCGTTTTGTCGATGGCTTTGTCTTTCTTTCGTGCCTCCGTGCCACTTCAAGCTTGATCATGATCAGTCCATGGCTTTGTCTTTCTTTCATTTCGCTATTGCTGCTTCTCTGGTAATGGCAGTTTTAGTCCACATACAAGGCCATGATTTTGAATGGAGATGGGGTCGGGTTTCAACGAGAGGAGGGGTGATTTGAGGATTGGGGGAGGACTGTGAGTCTGTGACTGAGAAAGGGAAAGAAAAAAAAAATGCTTCACGAATCACAGTGCGAAAGAGGAAGAAATAATATTATGATCTGCTGAATGTATTTAGATTAAGGGCTGAGATTCGATCTTACGTGCACATGTCTCAAAAACTAATAAGTCGAAAGGAGAAAACTTATATCAGTTATATGTATTGGTGGGATGGGCTGGATGGCTATGGTACACAAGTAAAATTTATTTTTACTATTTTTAACTATTGAATATATTTTTTTTAATCAAAAGGTTAATTTTTTATAGATAATTATTTTTAAGTAGACTCTTACAATTTTACGATTCGATTCTATAAGACCTCTACGAGTCTACATAGAATCATGATTCTAACAACCTTGATTACTACTATGATAATCATATGGTTAAACAATGTTTTCATAATAAAAAAATAAATTGTATCTAGAAATTAAATATGGTATCAAAAAATTTATAATACTCACATATTTTGATTAAATTATTGGTTAGACTCCCTTGATTATAAGCAAAGTAATTGTAAGGGTGACTACTCATTTTTCTCTTTTGGAATTTAGTTTCCATAAGAATTAAAAGTTCAACATTTTTCAGAAACTAAATTTCCAAAGTGATTACATTTTAACAATATTAAAATTTAGTTTGTAGAATTTTTTAAATAAATTTAGAAAACTAAAATATGAAAATATACGCATTACAAAATATATGTTTTGGAAATTAGGTTTTAGAATAAAGAAAATTGGACAAATATTACACGAAAGTAAAGTACCCCCAAAAAAAACACAACAGAAAGGTCGAGCCGTTGTGGGCATTTTAATGGGCCTCTGTTTTGAATGTACGCAAGTTGCGGGAAAAAAACTTACCTTCAGAGACCAAATAAAAAAATATAGCGACCACAGTGGGAGTCGAACCCACGACCTTTTGATCCGAAGTCAAACGCGCTAATCCACTGCGCTATGCGGTCGTTGTATGTATAAAAATGCTAACAAGTATTTTAAAACTTTGTTTAATCTAACTTCTATATTTGTTTCATTAAGTTCACTAATAAGATTTTTTTTTCATACATATTTTTTTATTCTTTTTTAAGAATATCATCAAAAGAGGTTATTTATTATTGTACTATGAATAAAAAATATTATATATTTAAAAAGTAAATGAATAATCTAAATGAAATAAATCAATTTATATATACTTTATAACTAGCTATTTTTTATTCGTTATTTTTTATATGATTTATTCAACAATTTTATATCTGGATCTATCATGAGTTAATTGAGGCTAATAATATATTTTTTGACTAAGAAAATAATTGAGTTCCAAGGGCGTATTAAGTTATGTATGTAGTGCGGTATAGTTTTTTTTTCATCAAAAAATTATACATGGTTCAATTTAAATTTAATATCAAATTTGAATTAAAATAAACTAATGATTGATTTAGATAAATTTTTGCGATTTTTTAAAATATTATTCTATTAAAACTTATATACTTTTTATATTTTAAATCAAATTATATTAGAAATTGCTAATATAATTTTTTTTAAAAAAAATACTTTTCGAAATATATTTTGTTATATTATTGTGGTTTTTTTTTATTATTGAAATTAGGAAAGGAAAACTATGGTAGGAGACCAAATTTCAATTAAGTTGACACCTGAGTCCCTACTGAACTCAAACAACCCACTGAAATATATTAAAAAGATAGGAAAAGCAATACAAAATTATGAGGAGACTTAGGCCAAAACCATGATGTCCAAAGATATCAAAAACAGGATCATAAATGAAACGTGAAAGAAGGAAGGTTATATCTATTATGATTAAGGTTAGACAAAATGAAGGTTGGGGAAAGTCCCACCAACAGAAACCTGTGTTATGCATACCAAAGGCTGCAAGACTGTTTGTGTACATATTATCTTCTCTAAAAATATGCGAGACACGAAACTGCATTTGGGAAGCTATGAACATACAGTTTCTCCATTTATTTATTAATATATTTTTTATATTATTATTTCATAGTGTAGCAAAATAAAATAGAACATTGACTCATTTTATCTATTATCAATTTGCAACATAATTTTTTAAAAACTAAAAACAAAAAAATTAAACTCAAGACTCAAAATTAAAATTAATGTTGATTTTTAAAAATTATACAGTACTAATGAGTAATAAGAAAGACAAATACTATGTTTCAAAGTTCTCTGCTCCTTTTTTTCCATGGTTATGATTATTGGCAATGAGCTTGATGCTCCTGCCTGACAATAATAACTCACAAACAAATGCTTCGAAGTTTGAGCTAGGACGGTATGCAAGAAGGTTAAGAGTGGGAAGTCAAATATTAGGTACGTAGTCTATTCCATGTAAATGCCTTCAGCAACCACGATTCCCGATTCTGGCCCGCAACGTTTATCTCTCCATCTTCCATATATAATGCATTTGTCTTCATAAGAGAAAACGTTTTTTTTTTTTTTCTTCTTCAATCAATTACTCGACCAATTATTATTTTCGGATAGATAAAGCTACTTTAAAGTGAACCATCTGTACGTAAAGCAAAAGGATCGATGTATGTATTATCAATTTTATTTCATTTTAGTAATTAAAATTTAAATATGAATAATATCATCATTGTTCTCGAAGCTCATTTCACATGGGAAGTCCACCTCTCGGTCAAAACTAATGGTCGGCGCTCGCTAAATTGTTGGTTGGAATCAATGTCACCCTCATGTACGTCCAAGTTTCTTATAATATATCGAGTTCAATCCAACCGTAAATAAAACTTGAAATAAACTTTAAGATATTTATTTCCATTTTAAATGAGAAAGTTACATGTTAAACCTTTTTTTTTTATTAATATATGTGATTTTTCTGTTTTTTTTTTTAAATTAATAACAAATATTTTTCTGTTAATGAACTTAAAACTCAATTTTGAATTGTTTTATTTTATCTTTGAGTCGACCGCGTGAATACACGTGGACAATAAAACTTCTATAAATACGAGACACCTATAAATTTACGCTACAATGTTAGATAAATATTTATTATATATCCTCCATCTAATAAAAACTCCATTGACTTAGATGTTAGAATGTCTTCTATACGTGTACTCACCCTTGTCTGTAATATATGATCAATTGTGTCGAAGTGCCACACTGTTGTCCGTATATCTCGGATCTCGATCAAGACTTTTTCCTTGGGCTACATCTTGTAGTCAGTTAGCACTGGCTTGGCAAACCTGGTGCTTCTTGTAGTCAAGCTTCTTTTTTTAATAATTATTTTACTATTTAAAAAAAAGGAAACGCACTTTGTTCGAACAATCTAAAACTCAGGTTAAGGTTTACACTTAATGTGTGTTTGGATTTAAGTTAAAAATAAATGCGATTTATGTAAATTTAACGGATAAAAGTAAGTTGAAAGTAAAAATAAGGATGATGATGTTTCTACAAATATACGTTTGGCTCAAACGTACCTTTGCAACCTTCTACTCAAATATATACTTACTGTTTGCAACCTTTTACTCAAACATACACTTAGTGTTTCTTTGGATTCCGTTGTAATTGTGGTGGAGCACATTCCGAGTCGAATCCAACATGTTCAACAAAAGACATCTCTTTGATTCTTTTGTGAAACGTAGTTTGGAGCATGCCACTCAATAGTAAGAGTCCTAATTATTTAGAACACAACTAATGTAATTTAAATTTTAGGCAAGTTTTTAATTTTAATGTTATATATAGTTAGTTATATTCCTTACAATATTAATCTTTTACTATATTTGAACGAAAAATGGTCTTTTAAACAAATTTCGTATGATGCGAAAACAATGTGTGCCGTTGGATTTAAATATCACGATGGCATGATGAAGTGGAAACCGGTTATATTGGTTTTTATTAATTAATTATTGGAGTTTTCATTTTGCAAGTGCGTTATTCTCCGATCACCCATCCATCCCCGAGATCTCCGCCGTGCGTGGCGCAGGTGGCGGCATGGGGTACAACCCCTTCGTCATCACCGTTGCCACCACCGACAATGAAGGCCCCACTTCTGAAATAAGCGAGCCTTAGTTGAAAAGGCCACCTTTCCACACACCCACGTCCGAATCTTGGCCATCGTAACCGTAATGCTTTGCATTCCCATGATAGGCGTAATCATGAACGTTGGAGTTGTTTTCTCGCTCTGACAACCTTGTAGCGTCAAAAGACTAGAATCCAAGGGCGAGTGGTGATAGTGGGTATTGTTGTCGTCGTCGTTCTTGTGTTTTTGTTTTTTAATGTTGTCCCAACAGCCGACAGCGGAGGAGCTGAGTTCGGAATAAAGCGGCATAATCCGCATGGTGCTGTCGAGAAGGTTGATGCCGATGTTAAGAATCCCTTGAGGGCGGCTGAAGGGACGATGAATTTGGAGGGCGACGAAGCGGAGCTTGGGTTTGCGGTTGGGAGGGAGGAGGTTGGTAACGAGGTCGGCAACGATGCTGATGAGGACGTGGCGGAGCTAGGCGTGGGAATAGATCTCGACCATGATGATGGAGTTGTTGAAATTGAGAAAGTTGTCGTTTACGCGGGAGACGAACTTCTCATTCCAGGTGGGGTTGGTGTGGCCTTCTTGGTCCACTTGGGTGGCCAATTTGCGCTCTGGGTGGAGCCATGCCACTGCGTATGATCGATATTTAATTAATACAAAACCAACACAACCAATTTTCACTTGCTGATGCCATCATCACATTTTAATCCAACCATCCAGATTATTTTCGCAATGCAAAACATGTTTCACTCATGCACCCTAGAATCCGTCGTGAAAAGGACGCGCGACACAGTTTTTTTTTTTCTTTCGAATAATCAATCATTTTCTTTTTTATATATTTTTCATCACATTATTTATGCCTATTAATTATATATATATTTATTATTTTTTTCTTTCTTTTTTCACTCATACACGTCAAAATTGAGGGGTTTATTTAACCTTTTTTTTTTTTAATTCCATTCTACATTATCTTTGATTTCTTTCCTTTTTATCTCCTCACATTATTTATTATATTTATGTTTAATTCACTCTGATCCTTAACTATATCATGATTTGTAAATTTAGTCTAAAATTCAATCAAGCAAATAAAACATTATAATATTCATACATACATATATATATATATATATTACATTAGTTCACTAAAAGCAACTAAATATAATTGTAATTTTATAATAACTTTTTGCGATAGTATTTTTAATTTTAGTATTATATCATTTCCAATATAAATATACTTCTATATTAATATTTTTATTTAATTAAAATTTATAACACCTATATATTTTTAAACATAAATTATATTTTATATTTACAATAAAATTTTAAATTGAGATATAAATTAAGTCATGATTAGACTAAATTATAATTTTGATCATTTTTAATTCTTAATTCATAGTTTTAGTCCTCCTATATTTTTTCACAATTTTGGCCATCTGTTTTATTTAGAATATCTAAAATTTTGATCAAATCCTCAATTTTAAATATGTTTTATTTTTTTTATTTTGGTGCAATTGAACCCTTCACCTATCATGCATATTTACTTAAGGTACTATTAAAAAGTAGTTTAATTAAATAAAATTTATATACCATCTCAAATATATGAAAATTTCATTTCATTTATTTAAATGTTATTTATTATTGTATACAAAATATTATCACATTAGTTCTTTTTACTCATCATCCTATGCAAAATTTGAATGAGATAAAAAATAACATATATATATATATATTAAAATAAAAATAAAATAAAACAAAATTCATTTATAGAATAATTATAAACATTTTTAAATGGCTTAGATTATTAACATGCTATATATATCAGCACTATATACTAAGCAAGAAGTTACACCTACATGGAGCTAAGTTATAGTTCAAAGGAAGCCATGGTCCGCAATTTTTTATTTATTGTGTATTTTATATTCATTTTTTATATGTAAGACAAGAAAAAATGTCAAAACTTTATTTATTTTATATGAAAAGAATGATTTTTTTACACAGGAATCTAATTTATTAGAAAATCGTCTCGCTTTTTATTCCTTTTATTTCCTTCCTCTTTTTCTTTCTTTCACTTTCTTCCTCACCTTTCCTTAGTCAACTGAACATACCATAAAAGTAAAAGCTACAATTCAATTTTGGAATTCTCCACTAATATGCTAGTCTTTAGCTCAATTATAAGTTGACTTCCTTTAATTATGATATTCATTAAAGTATCTTAATATATAGATAGATACCTGGCTCAGTATAGCACATTGCTTCTCTTCATAAATATATAGTTTAAACAACCCTTCTCTTTAAGCGTATAATTCTAAAAAATGTATCAAAGAAACTCTATAGGGTATCCCACATTTGACATTTCCATATCTCACCGTTTTTAATTTTTTTATATAACCGTAGACCTATTTTTTACTCATTATATTCAACAATTTCTTATCTAAGATATTCTTAGAAAATGTCAACTCAAACTACTGTTAGTACAGTCCTATATGCAATGATTTTTATATCATAAAAAAATAACTTAATGGAACCTGCTATATGCATATATATATATATATATATATATATATATATATTTTTACCATATGGTATTGATTGAGAAATTTCATTAAGCACCATAAACATACATAAGATAATATTATTCTCTAAATATGATTTATTTTATATTTAAAAATCAATCAAATTTAAATCTTATATTATTTTTGATTAAAAACCAAAAATCGTTATTCCTTATCCAAATAATTGTTGATACTTGATACCCACTATATACATGTTACTTCCTGGTAATATTATATATAGCATGAGGCCATCAAGCGTCCCTCATCTTTTATACTTATTCATTCAGTTACTGTATACACGACACTTGACAAATAGCTAAGGATCAATAACTAGGAATATTTTGTTTAAAGAAATA
Source organism: Glycine tomentella (assembly GCA_007407185.1). Taxonomy (NCBI): domain Eukaryota; kingdom Viridiplantae; phylum Streptophyta; class Magnoliopsida; order Fabales; family Fabaceae; genus Glycine; species Glycine tomentella. The sequence goes on from PYAF01003637.1 coordinate 63,147, forward strand.
AACATGTTACATCGAAAACAAATGAGAGCACGTTCACCTAACTGCTATGATTAAGATAGGTGTGTTGGCTTTAAGCTAAGATTATGCTACCCTCCACAAAGATGCTTCTGCTGCTAAAAAGCAAGTAAAAGTAATGAAAAAGGTTAAGTCTCAAGTACTGTGCATCCCGTCACCCAGGCCAGGCAGTGTAGTGACTAGTGAAGGCGTAGAAGTTCATCGTGTGATTCTCTGCCATTTGTCTCTCTCTCTCACTGGCTAAAGCAATATTACTACATTACTGGCATACTGCTTAATCACTTTTTCTTAAGAGAATTTAACAACAATTCTTTTGTGTCTCTACTACAACATTACTTCACTTATATTTGTAAAATAATCAGCAACAGAATAAGCTACACCATTTTCATGATACAACTTTTATATCTCCTAGGTATGGAAGAAGGAAAGGGTGCCTCTAAGTGGAGATTATAATTTAAGCTTTCTCAACCAAGTACTTCAATCCTTACTATTTAAATCACCTCTTTTAATTTCCTTCTCTTACTCACTTCTCTCAGTCTCTCTCTCTCTCTCTGTCTCTCATCCTCTGATGAGCTGAGTCTAACTTTTAAGAGTTGCGGTAGACTCGGATCCTGTCCCCTCTCCTCAAATAATAATAATAAGTTACTAAAAGAATCAACATCCAATTCGTCCTTCACAATTAATATAGTCATGTTATTACTGTACACTTTTTCTAATTGTTTATTTTTTCTTACTCTTTTTACGTCAGATCACTCACCTCATAATTCTTTTTCTCTTCCCTATTCTCCCCTTAGCTATAAAAACAGCTGTAAAAAAAGTTACAAAAATGATTGTTCCCTTTCTAACAATATAAAACTCACACGTTAATCCTTAAAAATAACAAATATAAATTACATTAAAGAATAGATACTATAGTTCTACTGATATTTGCTATTCTTGAGTGTTTACGAAATTGATTGAATATAATTTATTTTACAAATCAATTTAGGTTAATTTTGATTTTAAAGTTAAAAAATTTATTTCTAATTTTTTATTCTAAAAACAAATTAATAGTAAAATTTAGTATGTTTTTTTAAAATTGACGGATAAGTTGAGTCTAATTAGTACTAAGATAAATCCCAAGACTTAAAAAGTGTTTACTAATATATTTGTTATAGATTACTCACCATTCTCATTGTAATGTAGATAACTTGATGCAAATTCTTTTACTCGTCATAGAAGATGAATTTTATCCTTATCAGTTAGACTAATCTTTATTATTGGTTCAATATAATTTTTTTTATCTAATAAAAAAATATCTAAAATTATTTTAATTCAAAAACAATTTTCAATAAAAAATCAATTAGTTGATACAATTAAGGCTAAACATGCAGATATTTAATGTTAGTATTTCGACATAATTCAAGATGTACACTCAGTTGAAGTTTTCACATTTGTTAAATTCGTGGAAGATGAATTTGAGGGTTAAAAGGTAAATAAAACAAAATAAAAAAAAAAAAAATCTCACTTCTTCTATGACAGAACCAAGTGAGACCCTTTTCTCATCTCATCCTGTGACTTCTGTACACTTTCTTTTCCTTTTTCTCTCTCACTACTGTCTTTGGGGTGAAGATATGGGTGACCCTTATGGGCTACCGGAGGATCTCCGGCGGCTTATACCAGCCAGAAGTATCCATTTAAACCCTTCAAACACACACCTACTTGAGCCACTTTGTGTTCACCATGGTGTCTGTAGTGCTGTTTCTGCTGCTACTACTCCACACACTAGTTTTGACCCCAACATGGTTGGGGACGATTTCTTCCCTCGTGGTTTCACTCACCACTTTGCTCATCATCATGATTATTCTTCTTCCTCTGGTGTAAACCCTGTTGTTACTGCTAGTGCTGCTGCTACTACTACTACTGTCTCGGATCATGCATTCTGCAGCATGGAGAGTGCAGAGAAAGGGTGGTTTGGGTTTGACTCCGGGAACAACAGGTGGCCTAGACAGGAGACCCTTTCGCTTCTAGAGATCAGATCTCGTTTTGATTCCAAGTTCAGAGAGAACAATCAAAAAGCACCCTTGTGGAATGAGATTTCTAGGTATATATGATATATTTACATGTATATATATATATATATATATATATATATATGGACACTCACATATATATACTTATAAACTTAAAAGAAAATGAAAAAAGAGAGAGAAAAAAAAAGAAAAAAAGAAAAAGAACCACTGTACATGTTTTTACTTTTTGTTTTTGTCTTGAGACTCAGAATAAGTAGGGGAAATGTATAGTGGTGGTGACTAGTGAGGAGTGAAGAAATAGATGGCTTCCTGTCTTTTCTTTCTGTATTGCTGGTTTAGCAAAAATTTTTTGGGGTGGTGGGGGGGCTAATATCCTCTTTGCGTTTGAAAATGACAGGCCATTACTTACAGATAACTGAGAGATCCATGTGGCTTTTGTTATCCATTTCTAGTTTTGTCCAAGATATCCCACTGACTGAATTTGTGTGTATACATGCACTTGTTTTTTCTGTGAGGAAATAATTATGGGTGCAAGGATAATTTTTTCAGCAACCTGAAAGCCTGTCTTTGTTTTTAGTACTACTATTAAACCTATCTAGCTACTTTGTTCAGCTAGCTAGGGCTATACATTGGAGTTTATTTTGTTGATTCAAACTCGGATAATTGTATTCATGATGTTTCTGACATCTTTAATGAAGATAGAATGTTTCCATTATTTTATTTTAATCCTTCACCACAGCATGTTTAATATACAAATATTCTTAAGGAAGAGAGAATGATAAATATAAGAATGCTTAATGGAGAAATCTTACATTGGTTTATAATTATACTAATGTTAATTCCATGCATGCATGACTAAAAAATAAAAGTTTATGTGGTGTTCTGGTTTTAATTAGTACGGTTTTTTAACCAGATAATATTGTCTGTCCTATTTCTCTCACCCCTAATTTTTTATGTAAGAGAAACAGATGGGAAAAATAAAAGAGGAAAAATGTGATTTGTGATTAATGTGCTAATTAATCTCCCCCTCCTTCATATTTTTATGTGCATAATAATTAATAGCTGTGTGATCCACGTGTTTATTTAGGATAATGGCTGAGGAATTTGGGTACCAAAGAAGTGGAAAGAAATGCAAAGAGAAGTTTGAGAATTTGTACAAGTATTACAAGAAGACAAAGGAAGGTAAAGCTAGTAGACAAGATGGGAAGCACTACAGGTTCTTCAGGCAGCTTGAAGCAATATGTGGAGATCAAGGAAATAACACTCATCATGCTCATACCTCAACTTCGGATAAAACCGATCGTGCTGGTGGAAACACTGTTACTACTATTCAAAATCAAACCTTCACAATTAACCAAGACCACAATAATGGTAATAATTCTAACAATAACCCCAAATGCTCAGAGTGTTTGAGTATCTCAAATTCATCTGAATTCGAGACATCCTCATCAGAGAACAACGATGAGGATCTCTCAGCCATTGCATTCATGATGAAGCAGCAGTCAAGGGATGAGAAGCAGAAAGGGTTGGATAATCATATTCATAGGAAAGGTGATCAATATAGGAGGGTGAGAAAAAGCTGGAGAGCAAAAGTGGAGGAGATAGTGGATTCCCACATGAGGAAGATCATAGAGACTCAAGATGCATGGATGGAGAGAATGCTGAGTGTTGTTGAGCAAAGAGAGCATGAGATAGCATCTAGGGAGGAAGAAAGGAAGAGAAAAGAGTCAATGTGGTTTGACAAACAGGTTCATGAACTTTGGGCTAAAGAGAAATCATGGGTTGAAGCAAGAGATGCTGCATTGATAGAGGTTGTGAGGAAACACATTGGTATAGGGATAGGACTTGAAGCATTGCCATTGGTTGAAGAAGAACCACCAAATAAGAACAAGAACCTAGGAAATTACGATATTGATGCCAATGACTTTCCCTCTGAGGGTGTTGATCATAATAGAAGTAGTAGCAGTAGGTGGACAGAAATGGAGATTTCAAATTTGATACAACTAAGGACTAGTTTTGAGCAAAGATTCAGAGAACATAATAATGGGTACTTATTGGAGAATGGGCTTTGGGATGAAATAGCAGCAAAACTGGGTTGTTTGGGGTTTGATAGGAGTGCAAGTGAGTGCAAGCAAATATGGGATGAGATCAGCATCTCTCTGAGAAGGACAGTGGATGAGTGTGATGATGGTGCAAAAAGAAGGCCTTGGTATTTGGGACTTAAGCTGACCGATGATGATGATCTTTGACACATTCTTGTTCTAACCAAAAGCATTTGGATCAGAGAGGTTAAGTATATATGACACTTTGCTTTTGATGAGTTCGGAGCGTGGAAAGGAAACTTGTGGGAGAAACAATGCTAGGGCCTGAAAGGGTTATTAATTAGGATGTAGCAAGTTTGGATCATTCGCAAATCACAAGGTATTCTAGGCAATGTTATGTTTTTATTTTATTTATTAATTAGGCCATGTTATGTTAAACTATATATTTAATTAATATAACGTATGAGGACTTATGCTTGAGTGTAAGCATTGACTTATCTGTTTATTATTAATTTTATTCATGCATGCATCAAATGCTAGAGTTCAGTTATTAACTATGATTTATGAACTTTTTGCTTATTCTGATGTTTTGTTCATTGTCTATGTATATGTATATGTGTGTATATGCATTCTGTAAAAAAAAAATAAAAAAATCTGTGTATGCATCTGTGTAAGTTGTAACACACTTACACGTATCTTGTGTATTCATGTGGTAGGTTTTAAATTGCAGTTTCAAGTTGTTGTCAAAAGGTACATCGTACGTATATCTGGACAAGGACTTTAGACTTGTACTATAAAAAAAAATAAAGAAGAAAAGCAAGTTGAAGATAAAAGAAAAGAAGAAGCTAGCTAGAAATTTAAAAAAATGGTTATTGAAAAATCATTTGCATTAGGATTATCGATATATCATTTTATAAATGGTTATGGTTGTGTTTCATTATTTTCATGTTTTAAAGCTTTTCATCGCGCCTGCTCTTCCTGTGTCATTTTCTCTGCCAGGTAAATGAACATTTGTATATCATGGTACGAAATAAATTATGAAATAAACATGGGAAATTAATTATAAATATTGCAAGGTCACAATTTATAGGGAAACGTCACACTTACCTTTGAATAGATATTTTTTTTTACACACTCAAGCAAGAAATTGGGTATATATTTCGATTTGGATTTTATCACTATTTTCTGTACGCATTTAATTTATTTATGTTTGCAATTATACTTGTTCATGTGATATAGAATAAATAAACTATAAAGGACGTGTAAATTAAGAAGTCTGCTGCCATCAATAACATGACCAATTTTTTTGAGACTGCCTGCCTATAATATAAGTACCGAGAGTTGTTTTAGAATCAGGAGTATGATCATCTTTATGTATATAATTAACTGGTATATATATCACTGTGGCATTTCCATGTAAGTTACATATATGAATATATGATAAATTGTACAGAGAGACAGAAGAATGTAGAAACCAGGGCAACACATACCAATTTGATAAGATAGTCTCTTGATTATACAGAGAGAGGTTTACTTTATTTTTTCAAAAAGAAATAAATAATATATGTTTTGTTGAAGCAAATGCCTGTGAGAAATATAAAGTAGAAAAACGTGCGATAGTGCATAACGGTATGCTTATTGTCTTACACTGAACATGAACTTAATTCTCACGGCATATACGATTAAAGGCTAAAACACTTTGTTTACTTGTTAATATAGCCTTCTGAGTTTTGATATCACTAAAAATGTTAAATGACATCACTACGAGTGCCTACAGGCTACAGCTATGCCTATACAGAGAGAATGTATCCATCTACCGTACAAACCAAAACCTGCTTAATTAGCTAATAGGGGAAAAAAATTAGCTGAACCAAAGAACTGAAGAACAAAACTTAGCTACCTATACAAATTACTAAGCTGGTGCATATATTCCGTCTAACACTAATATATTCTTTGGATCAAAATAAGGAAGGAGATTTTAATGAATTGGAGGAACACTTTATTTTCCTCGGAGAGAAGAGAAAAAACCATGCAAAGCAAAATAAATAAATTTATTATTATATACTTATAATAGTTAATGGAACTACCAATGTAACAAAAATAAAAATACAATTATTAAGTGAAGAATAATTAAGTCTAATCAGTGTAAAAAATTATATACCTTTCAAATTAATTACCCCAATTTGGGAAGAGTCAAAATAGAAGTAATTAAGAGTAGAGGATCTTATTCAGATTCTTTCCTCTTCAAAATTTTGATCTAAATAAAAAGTGAGAACGTTGCAAAACTTCTACCCTTGCTTTTAATCTCAAATATTCCTGACAAGTTCTGTCAATAATGGCATATTTGTACAAGAATTTTTTTTCTTGTAATTAATAGCTAATATAAGAGAAGACTTAATTACCTGAGTTGAGAAAGATGATGAAATTCACAAATCACGAGAGAGTGAATCGGTTTTGAAATCAAATCAAACTTAAAAATAGAGTTTTGAAAAACTTTTGCTTTTAAGGATTGTATCACAAACTTTTGTTTAAAGCCAATATTTAATCAATCACCCATACATAATATCTTTTTGTTAAAGTTCTTTTCAAAAAGTTTATTTAAACTTAATAAAATGATCAAGAATACAATGAGAGAGATAAGTCAAGGGAAGAAGTAAACCAATTTTTTATACTGATTCACTTTCTATCTTTAGAAAAGCTACTCCTGTTATCTAATTCAATCTGAATTAGATTTTCATTATGCACTTTGAGTTCTTACAAATAATCACAATCAATCTTAGTTTTTACCCAGAAAAATAGACTCAGGTACCCAACCTTAGGATCCTTTGTGAATGAAAGCCTAAGAGACTCCTACCCTTAGCCCAAAATAGAAAACCCTATTCTAGCATGCCTTCAAAAACTCATGCATATGCTAAACAACATGTTAAAACATATGAAAATTGAGTCAAGGAGAGACACAACTTGGTCATTTAAATGCAAGAACCAATGTTTGATTGAATGGATCTCTTATTGATCTCACAAAGATGTTTAACAACTCAATTTAACCATGAATGCTTCAGAAACCAAGACTAGAATGTGTGAGTCGCAAAAGCTTATTCTAAAAACACTTATTTAGATTCGTTTAAAGAGAAAACACAAGGTGACTGACAAAACAATTATAACTGTCTGTAATCGATTGAATTTCCAAAGTAATTGATTATTTCGAAGAAGTAATCGATTAAATTATCATTTTAATCGATTAAAGTGTTCTTCCCAACACCTAAAAAGCTTTCAAGAACAATGTAATCGGTTATATTCTTGATTTAATCGATTAAAGTGTTATTGATCACTTCTGTGAACACTTTCAAGAACAATATAATCGATTACGATCACCTTGTAATCGATTAAAACAGAGACTCATGACAACTAGACATGGTCTTAATTGAATTGTGTAATCGATTAAACTGAAACAAGGATCTCTTTGCAAGCTTCAAACGACTTGTGTAATCGATACAAATAGTCTAATAATCGATTAAAACAGAGATTTTTATGCACTAAAGATGTTTCTAGCTTTAGAAATAATCTTTCTACCTCTACATGATGATGGATGATGTACATGTGGATAGATTAAGATTAAGATGGAACAATCAATACAAATGCCACTCAAGAAGTTGGGCATGTAAAAAGACAAAACTTCTTCAAACTTCAAAGCTTAATCTTCATGTTGCTCCCTTATCTCTCTAACATGAGTGTCGTTAATTGGACGGGTGGTCTCCAGTGCTCTATAGCTATACTTCTGGTACTTCTATATAAAAGTTATTACTTACCAATAATTTTTCCAAACTAGGTGTGAAATAATTATGCAAATAAAATGATGCAAGAGAAATATGTATTTCTTGCAAGTTACTGTCACATTGATATTCATATTTAAATGAACAAGCTAGGTCATAGTGCATACCTTCCTAAGTATAGGTGCTCTTGTAATAACAGGGAACTAACAAAAGCCACGAGTACAAGGCAAAGGGGGTAGGAAATAGATGCAAACAACGGACCTGGTTGGAGTGGCGTTTTTCGATGTCAAAATCGAAGAAAACGGTGGCCTGAGCGGGCTAATTACATTGCACTGCAACTATTCCACACTTCCGCTCATGGCTACGCTTTCGTGTAGCGGGTCAGAGCAAATAAATGACCCAGTTCTCAACCCCATTGGGTCTGACCATAGTAATAGGGTGTTGTGACTCCTTCTGGCACCTAACAAAACTTATGCAAGAATCATGTGATTCTTCTCTACATCTGGTTGTTGTAGGTTACCGTAGAGTGAAGGGCATGAGAGTGAGGGGTTTGTGCATAGAGAGTCGAAATTTAGAGTATATGTTTAAATTTAAAGACGACTTTGATAAAACTGTGATTGTTAGCGTAAAGTTAAAGACTATTTTGCAAAAACTTTACTGGTAAGCTTCAAATCAAAGACGATTTTATAAATCTTCGTTAACACTTTCTATCAAAAAGATGATTTTTTGAAAATCCATCTTAAAGTTCAACTTAATTTAAAAAATGTCAATATTTTTTCTACATCTGTTTTTTTGAAAACAATTGTACATATAACATTACAAAAATACGATTTTTTAGTAGTGGGTCATCGTTCCAATTAGAGGATATGGTTGCAAACTTTATTTTGTTCTATCAGTCGAACATTATACTCCCGATTACGTATGAGAGTTCTATAAATTAGGAAGAACATGCATGTGTGTCGGGGATATAAATGTTGGGCGTGTAACTAGGAAACAACTTTCTATAAGATTCAAATATTCTCACACATGGTCTCGTGTCTTGGATACAAAAATTGTCGCATATGTCTCTACAGCAATTAATTTATGCACATGTAGGGTAAAATCATGGACCTATGTTTTGGGATCCTGAGCAACCCATCATATCATGAAATGCTCAATCACCCAAAGCCCACACTTAAGAGAGAGAGAGAGATACTATTGCTTAAAGAAATTTGATACTACTACATTATTAATTTATTGATTGATTCATGTTTTAAAAAAATAAAGGGGTACGTATGACTTATACCAAATTAAGCAAGCGGAGGAATAGCCATTTTTTTTCCTAGGTATTTTTCTTCAGAAATAGTCTTGTTTTGACAAAGATTCAAACTTTAGTTTACAAATTAGGAGAGTATTTTTTTTCTTCTCAATAGATCTAACCTAATAGAAGGCGAATCTTGATATAACAATCTCTTTCTATTCAATAGATCTAACCTAATAGAAGGTGAATCTTGACATAACAATCTCTTTCTATATATAAAGATAAATAACCTTGAAACTTCCAAATGTCTAAAGTACTTAATTTTTTTAATAGATTCAACCCAATAGTAGCATAGGAATACCATAGAGTAGTACATACACACATAAAATGATAATGATTTTCAAATCCCCGTGAAACAAATCACTCTGCAACAAAATTCAGCTTACTTTTCCTATGTGATTATTCTAAAAGAAAAAAGGTGGCTGAAGCATACTATACTACCTCTATATAAGACCTCCAGCATTAATATCAAATCCAAAGCCTTATAAATTAAACTTTATTAGTTAGTCCGTAATAATTCAGCTACAAGCTCCCCACACGTAATATATTAAGTGTTCCGATCCAATTGAACGGGTCACACGGACAGCTCTCTTTGGCGGCTTTCACCGAATAGGTGTTGATACTTATTGCTGCGAATGCATTGTTAGATTATTTGTTGATAGGGTTTTTTTTGTTTTTTTTTTATTATCAATTTTCACTGAAAGTGATAAACTAGGTTGGGCCTTGTGCTGACCCGAAAAAAGGAGCCTGGCCTAATTGACCTAGCCCAATAGGCTAGACAGGTCAAGTTACGCCCATGAAATAAAGTCCCCAAATACAATAAAGTCTATTAGGCCTAATATTTTTCTTTTCTTGTAAAACTTACATAACTTTGGGTAAAAATATAAACTACTTTGGACCAGCATAATGGATCAGATGGACTAGAGCAAGCCGAAATAACATCCCAAGAAATTTAGGATAACTCAGTTTGACCTGCTTTGACACCTTGGTCCTTGGAGCCGGGCGATCCATTTTTTTCATCTCTAGTTTGCACTGGCTTTGGAATAATCGATTCTTTGCTGATTTTCACTAGTTTTTAGATGAGCTACTATTTTAGAATTAACAAACCAGCTACTAAATTTTCGGTCGAACTGGCCATTCTGATTTTAAAATTATGTTGTGAATAGTATGAAAATATTAAATATATTTCATTTAATTTTTTAAATTACCTAAAAAATAAGTATTAAATTCTGACGTTAAAAGAATTCGCTACAAAATGCACTTTCATTTTTGGAAAATGCATTTCAGCTTGTTTTATGTTATTGATAATTTATTTTATTTCTCATATTTTTATAAGTCTTACAATTTAAGAATTAAAGTAAAAATAGTGCAATATTTTTAAATTTAATGATTATAATAACAATTTTTTTTTATGTCCTTATACTTTTAACAAATGTAAAGCAGTTTCTTATGTCTACAAAATGATTTATGAGTCGTAATTTTGCTTCATAGAACAGCATTTAAAGAAATTTCTCTTATAGTACTACTTATGAAGTTTCAAAAAGGCAAAATGGAATTAGCTAGCTAGCTAATTCCATTACCATGATATAGCGGCGACTTACATTACCATTTATTTTAGTTCCAAAGTGTTGTTTCCGCCTTAGTGTTGATACCAAACTTGGTGACTTTAATTAAGTATGGACGTGGACTGATAACTCGCCGACAAATTTGGCATATGTGAACCCACTTAATATGAAATAAGAGTACTTTGTGCATAAGCACAGAATTTATATGCTTTTGACTTTTGAGACAGGTAAGAATTGATTTTGAGTGAATTAAAAGGAAAAGATTTATGGTCGGTATTTTATTTGTTCGGGACTAGGGAGTTCTTTAAAAGTAGACAAAGGAATTTTCTTACAAACCCTCCAGCCTCTTACGTTCACAATTTGTTTTGTCACTACTATTTATTAATAAATAATAATTGCCATTATCAAGTGTTAGGATCATTTTCATTAGTTCTGTTGTTGTCTAACGAAAATTAAATTTATGGTAGTATAGATTTTGAAAGTTTATAAAGAAAATATTTTATATTTTAGGTTATTTTTTTAATCAAAATGGCATTCTATGGAGCATGTTTCATTGGCCCGTTGCGAACTAAATTTTTTGCCTATGTTTTTAATTTTTGACTAATTTTTTAAGTTAGTTTTGTTTGGGTTTGCTAAATTTTTAATATTTTTTTCAGTTACTTGATCTATTTTTTTTCTAAGTCAATTATGGTTTATTTGAATTAGACACTTGACCGGTTCACTAGTTTTTTGATCTAACAACTAAATTGGTTTGGACTGATTTTTGGATCACTTTTTAGAATCAAAGAACTAGATTATTGAATCAAAATTATATTGAATCAAAATCCTAATTGAATAGATTCAAATAAATAAGACCTTAATTAGCGAGTAAGATTTAAAAATAGATTTATTAAAATTGAATTTAGCAATGCTTAACTTTACTATTTTTAACAAGTATTCTAACTTGTGTACAAAATATGTAACCCAAAAACTTGTGCACAAAATATTTGAATATTATTCTTCACTGTGAATCGAATTTTATGACGAATCCGTTATCCGTAAAGATCCGAAGCCATTGATGTAACAAGGTCTACTTTATGAATACACTTTAGTCACTTGAAACTTTCAAATAAAATGAAATTTAAGAAAATTTGATAAAAGGTAAGACTCGACGAATTTAAATGCATAAGAAACATAAAGCTCCATGAATGTAAATGAAACCGTTAGTTTAAAGTGAGAATCACAAATGTGCAAACAGAATGTAAAAACAATTCAAAATAAAAAAATATTGGAATATATATTAAAGAATACAAAACTTTAAAATACTTTGAACTGTAAAAGCAAATTTGCATGAATATAAATGACTTGAAATCTCAAATTAATGCAAAAGGATGCTAAAAATATAAAATTGAAAAAAGAAATGAAAATTAATTAATTGAACAATGAAAAATAAAAATAAAAAATCGGAAAAAAGTGCAAGATATTAATTGTTTGAAAAAGTAAGCTTCTGAAAGATAAATAAACAAATAAAAAGATAGAAAAATCGGCAAAAAATGTAAAGTTTTTTTGAATTTTTGTTTGTTATAATTAAATATTGAGGTTAAACTTTGAATCAATAGTAATTTTGATGTGTGAAACGTGTTGGTGTTACAGAGTATTTTGTATAGCGTGTTTTAATAACGAAAATGGCTTATAAAAAATTTATTTATATATTTTTGGGCAAATGTGAATCAGTAGTGTCCTTACAACACAAGTTAAAAAAATAAAAATATTTTTATTAGAAGATCGAAAATTACATTGGTTATGGTTATTTTCGTATTTTCTTATAATTTTTACGTTAAATATTTTTTTAAAATTTTTTAATCAATATTGTAAGATATTGGTTAACTAGACTCATATTTTTATCTATCATAAAATCAAATTTAATGACATATGGAAATGTATAGGATCAACTATTTAAGATGTTGACGTTTGATTACAATAGACACTCGATATTAGCTTGTAACTATCTTCATATACTTGTTACGTAGTAATGTTTTTTCACTAGACTTGGTTATTTATTTGGCTTTGGACATGAACTCAAATTGACCTTTCATGGAAATCCTTATTACTTGAACAAGTGACATATATCTACTCCAAACTTTGAAAATATGACTTCGGGAAATCCAAATTTGGCCAGTCCCTATGTGATGCTTCCAACACTTGGAAAAAAAATCTAAATTGGCAAAAACGTACGTTGAGTATCAAAATAGTAGTGTACTCTTTCTGACCAATACTAACATTTTTCAAAGCAAACAATCTTAACATTTACATGCCATGATTGACGAGATGTCGTGGACTTTTAGCGCTACAAGAGTGTGTTTATCTTAAGAACCGTGTTTGAGCAAAATTTCTCGTTGACCATGGTCCCCGCAGAACAAGAGTGTGATCTTAAGGGAGTGTAATTTTTATTTTTTTGGTGTAATGGCTGGAATGAAGCTTAAACATAAAGTTTTCATGTGAACTATTCAGACCCCAAAGCCGACCCTACTAACTTAAAAGTGTTGAAGGTGACGATGTTGCGTATAATGTGCCTAAAAGCAAAGAAGCTGTCGTTGACTCTTCATTTCTCAAATTTCATATTCAGTGCATGGCATGCAATTACTATGATGGTCATTCAGTGATGATGCATTTAATGTTTTTTAACCCCTCACCTGTGAGCCGCACCATTTGTTTTCTTGTGTTTAGTCATAAATTTCCCCCCATCACCTCTCATTCAAATGCATGCCATCATGTTGGCCAAGCTCTTCAACCAAAGTAGTTGAGTCCATTAAGTAGCAGTCAGCATCAGAACCGCCTCTCAACCCCCCCTCAACACAATTGTAGCAGTAACCAAAAAGTGCTCACATCAATCCAATTAGGGTGTAATTCACATATTGAATTTGTGGAAGATGAATTTGAGTTTGGTTTTAGCATAATATATTCTTGAGATAAAATGAGAAATTTTAAGTATAATTAAACTTTAGATTAATGATTAGTCTCGTAATCAATCAAAATGATCCAAATTTGTAATAATATTTTGAATTTTCACTAAAAGGTCAAAGACTGTAAGTATGATCATTGAAGCAAATAAAAGACAAATAATCAAATTTGATCTTGAAAGTATGAGATAATGATAAATTGATATTTGAAAGATGAAAAACTCAAATTTATTCAAAAAATTTGCTAGAAGTGTGTGACAAATTAGTTTTGTAAATAAATTTATGACAAATTTATCTTTAAATTTTGTAACTTTTCGAGTTGGTTCTAAAATAATAAAATTTATTATTAAATTAGACTTTGAATATTATAATTTAATAATAAAATATTTTTATAAATTTAACAACAAAACTAATTTATTATACTTTTTATTCATTCAAAAAATTAATTTATCAATGTATTACATTTTAGAGATCACTTAATTATCCAAAAAAAAAGTATTGAAACCATCATAATAATTTTCTTAGAACATTTTTAGTGGTAGATCTCACCTTAAAATCTTAGATTATTTCTTGATAGATCTCATAGTATCACATAAGATTAAAGATCTCTCAAGATTTCTTTTATTTATTTTTTAATATTAGATCTTATTTTGAGATCTTAAAGAGAAGAAAAAAATTTATTTTTTTAAAACAATATCCAGATTTTAAAGGATCTTTTATAAAAATTTATCATTTTTATTATAAATCTGTTTAATAAAGATATAATAAACATCATATTTTAAGTTTAAAATGTTTATTCAAGATGTTGCATGTTCTTTTATTCTCTCTTCAATCTTCACACTGCTTTAATTATCCCCACCTACAATTTCACGCTCCCTTCCATTTATCCCCACCTACAATTTCACGCTCCCTTCCATTTTTATACCCTCTATGCATCATCATCCTTCACTTCACTTAATAAACCATCTCATTCTCCTCGAATTTCATTCCCTCTCTTTCTCCCTAAAATGGCCACTCTTTCCTCCTACGACCACCTCATCTTCACTGCCTTAGCTTTCTTAATATCTGGCCTAATTTTCTTCGTCAAACACAAATCCAAATCCAAAAAATTCAACCTCCCTCCAGGACCCCCTGGATGGCCTATTGTTGGAAACCTCTTCCAAGTTGCTCGTTCCGGGAAACCTTTCTTTGAGTACGTGAACGATGCGAGACTCAAATATGGCTCAATCTTCACCCTCAAGATGGGGACAACGACCATGATCATCCTCACCGACGCAAAACTGGTCCACGAGGCCATGATACAAAAGGGTGCAACCTACGCCACCAGGCCTCCAGAGAATCCCACCAGAACCATCTTCAGTGAAAACAAGTTCACCGTGAATGCTGCGACCTATGGCCCCGTGTGGAAGTCTCTCAGGAGGAACATGGTGCAGAACATGCTCAGCTCAACAAGACTTAAGGAGTTTCGCAGCGTTCGCGACAATGCGATGGACAAGCTCATCAACAGGCTCAAGGACGAAGCCGAGAAGAATAACGGTGCGGTTTGGGTTCTCAAAGATGCTAGGTTTGCTGTTTTTTGCATACTTGTGGCTATGTGTTTTGGTCTTGAGATGGATGAGGAGACAGTTGAGAGAATAGATCAAGTTATGAAGAGGGTTCTCATCACCTTGGATCCGAGAATTGATGACTATCTTCCAATTCTAAGTCCGTTTTTCTCAAAGCAAAGAAAGAAAGCCTTGGAGGTTCGTAGAGAACAAGTTGAGTTCTTAGCTCCGATTATAGAACAAAGAAGAAGAGCAATCCAAAACCCGGGTTCAGATCACACCGCCACAACGTTTTCCTACCTAGACACACTTTTTGATCTCAAAGTTGAAGGGAAGAAATCAGCACCTTCTGATGCAGAATTGGTTTCACTGTGCTCAGAGTTTCTCAACGGTGGCACAGACACAACAGCAACAGCGGTTGAGTGGGGCATAGCACAGCTCATAGCAAACCCTCACGTTCAGAAAAAGCTCTATGAAGAAATAAAGAGGACGGTGGGAGAGAAGAAAGTGGATGAAAAGGACGTTGAGAAAATGCCATACTTACACGCTGTGGTGAAGGAGCTTCTAAGAAAGCACCCTCCAACACACTTTGTGCTAACACATGCTGTGACTGAACCCACCACTTTGTGTGGTTATGACATACCAATTGATGCAAATGTTGAGGTGTACACACCAGCCATTGCTGAGGACCCGAAAAATTGGTCAAACCCTGAGAAGTTTGATCCTGAGAGGTTCATCTCTGGGGGTGAGGAAGCAGACATAACTGGGGTAACTGGGGTGAAGATGATGCCTTTTGGTGTTGGGAGAAGGATTTGCCCTGGCTTGGCTATGGCCACAGTGCATATTCACCTCATGATGGCTAGGATGGTGCAGGAGTTTGAGTGGGGTGCTTACCCACCAGACAAGAAGTTGGATTTCACTGGCAAGTTGGAGTTCACTGTGGTCATGAAAGAGTCTCTAAGAGCAACCATCAAACCAAGAGGAGGAGGAGGAGAAAAAGTGCAGTTGTAAAATTTTGTTGCTGCTCCTTCTTTCTGGTTTTTAATTTCACAGACAACATAAATATTATTATTGCTATTATTATTATTATTATATATGGATACATCATCATGGTTTGTGGTGGATTTGCATAGAGTACTGCAAGTTTCATCACATCATTATATTGTCTTAATTGATCTGGTTTGTTGGAGAAGTATTTGTTTTGGAGTTGTGATGACAAGAATGGATCTTTAATTTGTTGAATATTTTCTGTTATCTTGTTTATTTATGTGAACATATCCCTTTTGAAGAAATCCATATATATATATATATATATATATATATATATATAGTGGTAGGCATAACCTGTTCTATTGGGAATGAATTAATTAGTTTTCTTCTTCTTGTTTTTTCTAATTTGCTGTTAAAGAAAAAAAATGGCAATGGAAGGCAAAGTATGCATATTTATATATTTGTCACATCATTTTGTTTTATTTCGTGTCAGCTAGCTAGTAAAGTGATGTACAAAAAAATAGATATACTAGAATACTGAGAAAAAAATGGACTCGGATAGCAATGGTTGAAGATGACATCTAAACTTGCACGTTAAAGGTTTTGCAGTGAGATGTGATGTACGTAACTCTGTGTGTGCGAATATACACACGTAACACAAACAGTATTGCACATAATTAATGACTTGTCTTTTGCAGTTATTATTTTTCTCCTTTTATATCACATTATTGATTTGAGTTTTGTAAAATTTATTTATTAAACAAAATTTACTGTACAAAAATAACACTCCTGTATACAGGAAAAGTGTAACTTAAATAGCGTTCAGGTACAAGGAGTGGTTGCAATTTTTCTTTATTAATTCTGAACCATTTATTTAAAATAAATTAATTGTTTTAGCATTTAAAATAAATGAATTTTACAAAAATAAAATAAAATTTACTATTACAACTATATCCAGAACTTGTGTATATAGTGTATATCATTTTCGGCCCAAATTCACACGGACATATCTACTACATCCGTTTTAAAATAAATGTTACATTTATTAAGAAAAAAGATTTATCTTAATTGTATTTGACTTTTTAATATAATATTAATTATTTTTTTTACTAACACTTTTAATAAATATTACTTTGATTTTTAAATATAATATTAATATTATTCTCTTTCATTTATTTAATAAGATTAATTTTATAAAATTATTTTTTATTTATTAGCTTTTCTTTATCATATAAAATAATATTTATTTTAAGACTAAGGAAGTATTAAAGATGACCTTGATAATAAAGATTTTAAGTACGTAACTTTTATAAAGTCTAAAACATAGTTGACCTTATTGTATATAAAAAAAGAAAAGAAAATTCTCATTTACATATGGACAAACATACCATACCATACCACTGCTGAATAATAAAACCTTTTACACAATGGAATTAGAATGGTCCAGACCTGACTCCTCCGATAAAAAAAAAAAAAAAAAAAAAGGATTTGTAAGAAATTATAATTAAATGGAAGAAAGTTAATGAATTCTCTTAAAAATCAAAATTATAAAATTACTACTACTCAATATGAAAAATTAAAAATGATATAAAGTGATATAGTGATACTCAAGTAATTATCAACGAAATTATAATTTTAAAATTTAAGTTAAGAGTAATAATCTGTACCAAACCCTTACTACTCTCAGGTTTATGGGGTGATGGAATCGATGTATATCCGTGCCCACCCTATAAATCAGAATTCACTAAACATGTTAGAATCAGACAAACATGTATAACCTCATCCATTTCTAGCACATAAGTGATTAGCGTCATAGAGGTGAAGCTATAGTAAAATATGTGTCATTGTTTTGTTTTGTTTTGTTTTGTTTTTTTTTTTTTTTTGTTTTTGCTAATCATCGGTGTGTCATTGTTATGACAATCACATGGAGAACCGAAGATATAATAAATTGTTATGATTCAAATGCAAGAATTGATTTTCTAAAAAAAGTAAGAGGAAATGGTAATTAGTGTTTTGGGGGAATTGATAAAAAATTAAAATAATAAATATTTTTATTGAAATATGTAAAATTATGTCATGTTTATGATTGTTTTATATTTTATAATTTCAATATTATATTTTTTAATTCCTTAATCAATGACCTAAGACACCATTAACAAGACAATAAAAATGTAAGAATTGATTGGAAATTAATAAATTTGTGAAATAAATAACCTTAAATGTAGTAGTCGGCAGTCGCCACTTTTACTATTGTAATGGAATGCTAAACAAATTTACTAAAATATCTTTAGTAAGCTGATAAATTGTTAGATTCTTTAACTATGTCGATAAAGACGTGATTTTCTGATTATGTGTATGGAATTGTTTTTATTAAAAGGGATAACATTTATTTTAATGATATATGTGTTTTAAGAAATTAATTTCATAACATGACTTCTGACTATGAATATAAGCATAACTTACTTTCAAGAAGAAGAAAAAATAGATAAAATGGAATGAGTGGTATGCTGTGTATTAGGCTCTAGACAGGACGTTTGAGGAATTGAGGTTGATGTAGCATTTAGTTGAAAAAGTTCAATAAAATGTGACGAGTACAAAAAAACACAAATATTTATGATTATTCAAAATTTCAAATCAAAAGATTGGGTAATGTAAATTTAATGCATACTCAATAGTTTGGAAGAGAGGAAAGAAAAAAAAGTACAGAGAAAATACAAATAATTATATATATATATATATATTTTGGTTGAAAATAAAATATATAAAAAAGAGAAAAAATATCTTTTTTTTCACTTCAATTGAAATTGTATTTTTTTTCTCGCCTTATTTTTCTTTCATCTGTATTTAACGGATGAATAGTGTGTTGTTATAAGCAAATATTAACTATCATTTTAAGACCATTAATTAAGGAATTAACAAAAAATAACTTATATACAGTACA
>PYAF01003637.1:82364-111485 GCA_007407185.1 Glycine tomentella
CAAATTGTTGCTTTCTTTAGAATTATTAAGACAACTAAAATAGAGTTAAACAACTATTATAATTAGGAGAAATTATTAGGTGATTTACGATTATCAAGTCATTCATAATTCAAATAAATAATTATATGATATATGGACAATTAAAGATATTTATTAAATAAAAAATATACTTAATAACTATTTAACAAGAATTAATTATGTTATTCTTTAATTTAATAGATATTAATCAATTTAAAATACTAGATTATCTATTTATCACATAATTATTGGTTGACACCATAAATAACACAATAATTCTAACGATCTAATATTTTCTTAGAAACTAGAGAATATATGAGTGTTATAAACACACTAATACTAGTACCATGTTGAATTCTTATACATAAAAAAAAAAAAAAATAAAAAAATAAAAAAAAAAAATAAAACCAACTCCGGCATAACTGCTGCATTAAAAATACTCTAATACAACTAACAACAATTCTGTGGGCTGTGGAACTACTTTGTCGACAATGAAGTTTTCAATCCCTTGTGCTCTTCTTGTTGGTGGGAGCGATGGCATATCAATTGTTACCTATGGCTATGGAGCCATTTACCAGTCAATTAATGCTCGGAGAGTGAAGAAATTCCGGTTAAAAAAATATATTTAAATCAATCTTTTAAAAATAATAGCACCATTATTGGAAGAGTATAGAAGTTACTAGCAATTTTACTTTCAAGATTTTTCTCCATCCGCTTAGAAAGAAACATGTAGAAACTACTAGTAGCTAATTGGATTGCATCGTCATTATTTTTTGTTGCACCATCATTTTCTTGCCTATAGAAGGCCACCATCAGGTAACATTTAGCATAAGTGAAATCAATTTTAATTTGTAAAATTCAAGTCTCTTCCTCCCTTGTGTATGAGTAAGTTTGGGTATAATTTTTTTCTCTCTCATTTTATCTTTCGCTGCGTAAGTATGTGCTTGTGAGTTTAGTTTTGTGTCCAATTATCAACAATTGGTATAGAAAGCTCTAGTAGTAGTGAGAGAAAAAATAGTGAGTGTGTGAGAAACAAGAGTGTTCTTACTGTGTGTTAAAAAAATAGAGTTAATACAATTGAGAGAGAGATGACTATTAATTACAATATTGTCTGCTCTGGTCCCAAACTAGATGGAAAATTAGATTTTTACTACTAGGAGGCTTTGATGAGAACACATTTCAGAGGTCACAATCTTTGGAGTTTTGTTGAGATGGGACTACTTGAAGGAGCTGACAATACCGCTATGAGGAGAGACCAGATGGCGTTGTCGCAAATTCAACAAGGGGTAGATCAATTTTCCAAAAAATCGTAAAGGCCAAAATAGCAAAAGAAATGCGGGATATCTTGAAGCTGTCTTACAAGGGAGTAGAAAAGGCATAGAAGTCAAAGCTGCAATCTTTGTGAAGAGAATATAAAAGGTACGAAATGCTGACTCTGAATCTGTAGAAGAATATTTTTCACGTATTACAAATATTGTCAGTAAGATGAGGGTGTACGGAGAGGATATCCCAGACAACAAGGTGGTAGATAAAATTCTACCCACCATGCTAATGAAGTATGGACATGTGGTGACTACGATAATCGAGTCCCACGACACATATACCATGACTATAATAGAGTTGCAGGGTAGTATCGAAAACCACGTGAGTAGAATTTTGGAGAAGACAAGAAAAATAAGTGAAGAAGCATTAGAGAGTCAAGTGAGTGTAGTTGAATCCAGTCAAGGAGAAAAAGCCAGATGCCGAGGAAATTTCAACAACGGAGGAAGAGGATATTTCAGAAGCAGAGGACACGAAAATTTCAATCAAGGAAGAGACAATAATTTCAGAGCTTTTAACAAAGGAAGAGGTGCAAGTAATTTTAGTGCTGCAAACCGAGGACGAGGTCAGGGTAACAATTACCAAGGTTGGGCGAATTTTTATTGCTACAACTGCGGAAAGTTCCGGCATAGAATTGCAGACTATAAACTCAAACAATAGGCAAACGGTGCATAAATTTAAAATTCGGGTGAGAATTCTAATGCCCAACAAAGTTTATTTTTTGCCAGTAATATTTTTCAGGAGGGTGAAAATATCTGGTATTTAGATATTGGTTGTAGTAATCATATGTGTGGGAAGAAGGAATTGTTTTCTTCTTTAGATTAAATGGTAAAATCTACCGTCAAATTTAGAAACAACGTAAATATTCCTATTTTGGAAAAAGGTCAAATCATGATCAGGTTAGGGGATGGTTCACAAAATTTCATCTCTGACGTTTTCTATGCTCCCGATCTTCATCACCACTTATTAAGTATGGGACAACTGTTAGAGAAAGGTTTTAACATGAAGATTCATCAGGGCTATTGCATGTTGATTGACAAAATAGAAGATTTGTTGCCAAGGTAAAGATGACTCCTAATCGCCGATTCCTTTAAAAAATTCTTCACGAAAAACCTTTTTGCTTAAGTTCAGTTATTCCAAATGATGACTAGTTATGGCATATGCGCTTTGGCCATTTTCAGTTTTTCGGATTAAATTATCTATCAAGAATGGAACCTGCTTCTGGTTTGCTTGTTGTGAATGTTCCTAATGAAGTGTGCGGGTCATGTGAAATTGGAAAGAAGCACAAATATTCATTTCCTACTGGAAAATCTTGGAGGGCAAGAAAGCTGCACGAGATAGTTCACTCATATTTGTGCTCAGTTGAGATTCCAACACTGGAGATAACAGGTACTTTATCACTTTCATCAATGACTTTAGTAGAAAGACGTGGGTATATTTCTTGAAGCAGAAATCATAAGCTTGTGATGCTTTCAAGACGTTTAAGGTGATCGTAGAGAAGCAAAGTGGGTGCAAAATCAAAGTACTCCGAACTAATAGAGGACAAGAATATCTCGCCTGCAAAACTTTCTTTGAGAAACATGAAATTCAGCATAAATTACAACAAGATACACACCTCAGCATAATGGAGTAGTTGAAAGGAAGGATAGAACAGTCATGGATATGGTGAGGTGCATGTTGAAGGCCAAGAAAATGCCTAAGGAGATTTGGGAAGAAGCAGTTGCTATCGCTGTCTAGATTTTGAATAGGTGCCCGACTAAAAATGTCCGTGACAAGACGCCAGAAGAAGCCTGGAGTGGAAGACGACCATCCATCAGACATCTTAAAGTTTTTCGGTGCATAACATATGCACATGTTCCAAATCAGCTCAGGAAGAAATTTGATAATAAAGGAGAAAAATGTATTTCCATTGGCTATAACACAGAGTCAAATGCCTACAAGCTTTATAATCCAGAGACAAAGAAAGTGATTATCAGTAGAGATGTGACATTTGACAAGAGAGACATGTGGGATTGGTCTTCAAAGTCTCAATAGGAGCCAATGGTGATCGCTGACAACCATGAAGAAAATGATGAAAGGTTGCCAGATCCAACATCTAATGAGCCAAAATCATCCAAGAAGCCACAGACAATCCTCAACTCCTAACTAGATTGTAAGAGTGTGTCATGTTTAATGACAAAGATCAATCTGATGAAGAGATTATCAATTTTGCTTTATTTGCAGACTATGATCCAGTTACTTTTGAAGAAGCCTCAAGTGACGAGAATTGGAGAATGGCGATGGATGATGAGATTCATTCTATTGAGAAGAATGACACATGGGAGTTGGTGACTTGCCAACAAACAAAGGGCCAATTGGAGTAAAGTGGTTTTACAAGACTAAGTAAAATCCTAAAGGATAAATTGATCACTTCAAAGCAAGGCTGGTTGCAAAAGGTTATAAACAAAAACCAGATATCGATTACTTTGAAGTATTTGCTCCTATTGCAAGGTTGGACACTATTCGCATGATCATTTATCTTTTGGCTCAAAATAGTTGGAAGATATATCATATGGATGTTAAATCCATATTTCTGAATGGTGTTCTGGAAGAAGACATAGTTGAGTAGCCTGTAGGATATGTTGTTGAAGGAAAGGAAGAGAAAGTCTACAGGTTAAAGAAGGCTCTGTATGGGTTGAAGTAGGCACCTAGAACATGGTATAAGAAGATTGATTCCTGCTTTGTTCATAATGGCTTTGAAAGATGTCCTTATGAACACACATTATATGTCAAATCTATTGATCCTGGAGATATTCTCATTGTGTGTCTTTATGTTGATGATCTAATCTTCACTGGCAACAATTCAAAGTTGATTGTAGAATTCAGGGAGGCTATGATAAGCTGTTTTGAGATGACAGATTTAGGCTTGATGTCCTATTTTCTTGGCATTGAGGTCAATCAGCGAGATGATGGAATTTTCATCTCCCAGAGGAAGTATTCACGTGATATTCTGAAGAAATTCAAGATGGAGACTTCAAAGTCTGTTTCTACACCAGTTGAAGAAAAGTTGAAGCTGAAAAGAAATGTTGAAGGCAAAATGGTGGATGCAACTCTATATAAGAGTTTGATTGGAAGTATGAGATATTTAGCTGCAACAAGATCATATATTATCTTTGGAGTTAGTTTTCTTACCAGATTCATGCAGGAGCCACATGTTAGTCATCTGCAAGGAGCTAAAAGAATTCTTAGATATATCAAAGGTACTCTAATTGATGGAATTTTTTATGCTAAGAATAATCATGTAAAGCTTGTCGGATATACAAACAGTGATTGGGCATAAGATATGGAGACAAGAAAAAGCACGTCAGGGTACATATTTTATTTGGGTTCATTGCAGTATCATGGTCCTCAAAGAAACAACTAATAGTTGCGCTTTCAATGACAGAATCGGAATATATTGCAGCAACCAGTTGTGCCACACAAGCAGTTTGGCTTAAAAGAATTTTAGAAGAGATGCTTCATCAACATAATGCTCCTACAAAATATTTTAGGACAACAAGTCAGCGATTGCATTGAGAAAAGAATTGGTCTTCTACGAAGATCTAAGTACATCAATGTTTGATTTCACAAGATACGAGAATAGCAAATAAAGAAGTTGAGATTGTTGCCCCAATGAGGAGCAAGTAGCATATATTTTTACAAAGTTGTTGAAGACCGAGTTATTTTACAAGCTAAAGAAAATGCTCAAACTGATACAAGCTTTATTTAACGGAGGCAATGTCGGTTAAAAAAGTATATTTAAGTCAAGCTTTTAAAAATAATAGCACCCTTATTGGAAGAGTGTAGAAGCTGCTAGCAATTTCACTTTCAAGATTTTTCTCCACTCGCCTAGAAAGAAACATGTAGAAACTACTGGTAGCTAATTGGATTGCGCCGCCATTATATTTTGTTGCACCTCCAATTGCTTGCCTATAAAAGGCCCTCATCATGTAACATTTGTAGCATGAGTGAAATCAATTTTAGTTTGTAAAATTCAAGTCTCTTCCTCTCGTGTGTGAGTGAGTTTGTGTAGAATTTATTTGCTCTTTCATTTTATCTTGTGCTTGTCTAAGTAAATGTGTGTTCGTGACTTTTGTGTCCAATTGTCAGCAAGAAACTTGTTCATTGTATATGTGGACCATATTTTCCTAACTTTAGCGACATTAACTCCTTTCTTTTTTCTCTAAGAATAATGATTTTTGCAAATCGATTATCCAAAAGTTTCTTTAATCTTGCTAAATGATAGGGTGGTCTTGGGATTTCGTTCGTATTTAAGAGGAATGTGCAACCAAATATTAAAATTGAGCAATGCTATATATTCCTCTGTACAAATAAATTAAACTAATCAAAGAAACTATGTTTATCTGTTAGTATTTGCAAACAGATATTCTTTAATGATTTTTCTATAATAAGAGCCTTTTTAAGTTTTTTCTTAAAATCTTATCTTTTTTCGCATCTATCATTTTTAACATCTTTAATTTTATTTTGAATTTTAATATTTTAAATATAAAAAATTAAAATAACATTATATCACAATATAAGTTATTTATCATAAATCTAAGATATATTTATGTCCAAAAATATTTATTTTTCAAATTTATTTCTAATATGATCTATATATTTAAAATAATTTATTATAAATTTTAATTATATAAAATAAATATTTCGTACAATGTACATGCAGAAATATTAATTTGTATAAATCTTTTTAGCATTAATGGTATTTTTAGTCATTTATTTTAAAATATTACGTTTAGATTTTATATTCCTTTGAAATATTTAAACGTTGTCTTTGTATAGAAGGAAAAAAAAAAGTTATGTTTAGGAACTAAAATATGAGTATTTTATAAAGATAACAGAAATGAAAACTGTTAATTTTAAAAATTAGGAACTAAACATCAAGTATCCATTTTTTAAATATGTTATGGAAAAATATCAAATAAAAATAAATATATTTAATTAGTATCCTAAAAATATAAAATATCAATGTTCACTCTACAAAACATACAAATATATTAGTATAAATAATAGTGAACCTAAATCCTTTAGGTACTCGATTTAAATTCAAGTCGTAATGAAAAAAAAAATAACTCTCTATACTCCAACTATTGCTTCAGACATTTCCCATTGGATTCCAAAAATCTCATTCCGGAGTGCAATTTTCTCTAATGAAAGACTCAAAATTTCATGAAAGAGAGAAGTAAAACAACAAAGCCACGTAACAAAATATTTTCTCTACCGGAGAGAAGTGGACCCAAAAAGTGATGAAAACAATGAAAAAGATCACATTCCTCTTTTAAAACCGTAATTCTAGGCTGCATTTTCCCCAATCCCAAATAGATAACTGCCAAATCTTTTCACAAGAAACTAGCTAACTATGGACCATACCTTCAAAAAAATAAGGGAAAATAATCACCAATGGAACCTTGTTAGAATAACTCGTATTAAAAAAGCCAATCGTTGGACAAAAAAACAAGATACATTAATTGCACTGTACGGAATTGCATTAATACAAAGTTTTGAAGGGGTGTTCAACTAATTCTAGTCTTACAACAATTACAATTAGGAAGAGAGAGAGAGAGAGAGAGAGTTTCAAATACTATCTAGTATTGAAGATCAAGAAAAGAACAAAGGAGAAGACAGTAAAGGGCAGTCCGGGGGTGCGGGGTGTTCTCTGCTATATATACAGTAAAAGATATTAACCATCCTTCAGCATGCTAATGCATTTCACATTTTCACTCCAATTTTGGAACATTAACTTTATACTCAATTTGTGATTTGAAAGTACATATTGAAGCTTCAACTTCCATGAAACCAATCAAATCTGGAAGTTTGAAGGGCTCTCTACATGCTTCTTCCCTTCATCTTTAATGAAGTCACCCTCACTTAAACAGGTGATATTGTCCATTGCAACTGCTCCACCACCCTCGGATGGAAAATGATCTTCTTCTATAGGATTCACCCCATGGTTGTCAGGGGTTCTTGATGATAATCCATTATCAGCCATCATACAGTGATAATGATGATTGTCAAAGGATTCTATGTCATAGTGAGGTTGCAAAGCAGAGCTGAACAAGGGTTGCATTAACCGCTTTCTTTCAGGAAATTCACGCAATGATATTCGACAAACAGGACAAGTGGAATTCTGCTGCAGCCATAAGTCTATGCAGGTCACATGGAAGGAGTGTCCGCAATAGGGCAGGATACGCAGCATATCCTCACCTTGGTATTCTGAGAGGCAGACTGTGCATCTGCAAATACAATGAAAATGAATCTTCAAAACAAGGAAAATAACTATCTGAATGGGAAGTGTCATAAATGATCATGTGAGAAAACCGCAATAGCTAAAGCACTCCCCTCAATTAAGTTATTGACAAGTGACAACATAAACCACATTCATAAAAACTTCAGATTTTGTATCCTTTATAAGAATTACAAGAAACCAATGGGCCCAACTACTTCCAAGCTGTATTAAAAGTTCCAACAAGAAGAACAAAGTTTAACACGACCTATCATATTCATCATTAATTTAGAAGCAACAAGACAGAACAAAAAAAATACATTTATGACATGAATAAATTGCACTGATCTCCCACAAGGTTTGCCTGCATAACTACCTCTTTGTCATAATGTCTGGAAGGTTATAAAGGATCCTTGATGGAGTATATGATAGATCATGTTAAAATTTGTGTCTATCTCTCTCCTAACAAATATTAGATAGTTCCCACATATTTTGTCTACCAAGAAAGAGATAGACACAAAATTTGGCCATGTCATGAAAAAATTAGACATGAGAGGATCCATTCCGATGGCATACACATATAGTGCAAAAGAAATTCACTCTAACATAAGCTTCTTTGCAAGAAATCAACAAAACAAATGAAGATAGCACAACCTAATCAAGACATTGACAAGAGTTAGTCCTAACTCCTAAGCCAAAGGAACATATCATCATAACACTTTCCCATGTGAGATACACACATTTTCAAATTAAAGAACATGGGATCAAACATGCCATCCGAAGCCACAAAACAAATGGCCATAACCTTCCTATAAGATGCACAACCTTCTTTAGTTTAAATGTCTTTCAATATTTTGGGTTGACACCTTCATTACAGTGAAGTTCTTCTTAACTTAACTAGAGAATTAGGCATAAATTGCGTCTACATTATATTATTTTGCCTCCAAAAGAGTATTATACAGTAATTAAAGTCATAGACAGGTTGGATAAAATAAAAAAAAAAAATCAGAAACAGAGATATGAACATACTGAGAATTTTCTGCTGCAGCAAAAAACTTGTCACTGTACTTCTTTGTTGGGAATTTGGCTACATTTTCGCGTTCAAGACCATGGCAACCATGCTCCATCTGAACACGGATGAAAAAATATCTAATTGATAAATCAACAAACAAAATGACATCATATTCAATGGGTAAACAACACAAAGTTTGCACTGTATCAGCCTATGTATATAAAAAAAATAGTTTAGTTTCTATACAGTGTTAATGTAAAGTGTAAAAATTTTTGCATTGTCAACCAATCAGGGATCATAATTGGTATGAGTTTTTAAGACAATCATTGTAAAAATCAATAAACTTATAACACATGACAATTTGTGATTAGATCAGAGTGTATATAGACTATTGTGCATTTTCTCTTATTTTGTTATTTTTTATTAAATAGTCTATGCACCATACAGTGTAAAGTCCCAATCACAAATTCACATATATGGTAAATTTGTTAACCTTTACCATAAAAACCATAAAAGTCATGTCATTCATGTCATGAACACTATTTTCTCATAGTGCATAGAAATTAAACTCTTTACAATATATGTCCCTTAAAAGTCATAATTTCTAATTGGTCGAGAGTGTAAAAATACACTGACAGTGGATAGAACTTTAACTCCAAAAAATAATCACCCAAACAATAAAACTATTAAGAATAACTTTAAAAGTGAAAAAATGTTCACCATGCTGAGATTGGATCTGGAGGCAATAGGAAAGGATCTCCTTGCAGCATTCAGGTGAATTCGTGCACATATGAGCCTGGTGCAGACGAAAACAATGAACATGGTGCTCACCGCGAACCCAATCACAGTCATCACCAAGTTAATCCCAGAAGAAATCATTTTGCAACAAAAAAAAAAACCCAAATTGATCCAATTTCAGATTCCAGAAGAAAAACCCAAAATTGAACAGTGAACACCAATGAACACTAACAGACACCGCCAACAACACCCTCAGTGGGTTTCAGAGGAGAATCTGAAGTGGGTTTGAGGCAGTGGCACCAAAGATGCATGCTTTTTTTGGTGGGTATGAGGGTAGAGGGTGATTCAGAGAATGGTGGTGTGAAAGGGTGAGAATTGGGACTGTTGTATTGTCCCAGTGACACAGAGAATGGAAACCCTAGAAGGCATGTCGGGTGGATAGGTGAGAGACTGAGACTGATAGTGACCAAAAGGGAGAAAGATCTAAAGGTAATGATGGTGATGATCAAGATTTTTGAGATCTAAATCAAGTTATGATTACTGTTTTTTTGCTATAGAACAGAGAAGATGAAGTATGACTCTCGTACTGGGGAAGGAGACTTTTTATTTCATTAGCTGGTTTTTATTTGGATTTTAGTAGAATATTGTGATGATATTATTATCATCTAATTTATATTGTTGTAGGAAAATAAAATAAAAAAATATAAGATTTTTTTTAAAATTTTAACGTAGTTTAAAATTTTGAAACAAATAGGAAATAATGAAGAGTTTTTTCTCTTATTTTTGTTTTTCATTGATTATGGGAAAACTTAGAAGAAAAAGAAAATGATTTGTAATTTTTAAATTCTCGCATCAAATTATTTTAAATCGTCTTTTTTATTTTTAAATTAAAGGTTTTTTTATAGCAAACTTTAAAATCAAAGTTAGTACTTTAATATATTACTTATATTTTTCTCCATTCTTTTCGGATCAAATAAGATGTTTCTTTTCTTTCTTTCACTTTTCTTGATCCAAACAAGGCAGAGGGTAGTGATTAAATAATTAGCTAATGGATTAGAAAGTGAAGATTGATTGATTAGTTTAATATGGCAGTGGTGATCAAGTGAGAATCAAGTTTAAATTTAATAATCGAAAGATTCTTTAAGAAATTATATGTAATAATTAATTGTACTTTTGTCCTCTGACCTTTTCATTTTGATGAATTTCGTCCTTTTTTTTTATAAATTTGATTTATCGTTATTTTATTGTACAATTTTAGTTCATATGTTAATTTAATATATGATATTTAATGAAAATATTGATACGACCCTCTAATGCACTATCATTATAGTAGTATTACTATTTAGGAAATAAGGAAATTTTTTCTGTAAAAAAATGAAATAAGGAGATTTGGTATTAATTTCAAATGATTTTGTGAGGTATGAAATTATGACTTTTAATAGAGAAAATCTTGAATTAATATCGGATTAAGACCAAAAATTTTGAATTACTTTTTTTATTTTATTTGTTTATGTTACTCAGCACTAGATATTTATTTAAACTTTATTAAATTTTGAATATTTCCAAAACAATCTTTTATTTTATTTTGTACTTAACTTCAGGGAGCGAAAAAAGAAGTGAAAAGTGAATAAAAACAAATCCTGTCTATTACTTTTGCCAGTAGATCCGAAATCTTCAATTACGAGCTTGCTAGTGGGAACTGGGAAGAATGATATTATATGGAGGAAGCAAAGCTGAAAAGGATGTCGAAATTCTCCAAGACATAGGTGGGGGAGTGATGGATAAGAGACTTGATAATGTTGAAGAAACGTGTTTGCTTAATAAGTCTGAAATAAACGGCTTTAAAAAAAGTCTAAAGTAAACAACACTGCTTCTAGAAGCGAGTCACACTGCTTTCATATATTAGAAAATTGGTAATGAAAATTTGAAGATAGATGCGGTAATTAATTATTGTCATGACAATTTCCACCACGTCATAATATTTTTATATGCATTCTGTCTGAAGAAACTCTTCAACAACTTTGTAGAATGACTACTATGCACTAACAGTTAGTTCAAAATTAGATAAATGTAATGATACTCTTCCTTTTGTGATTGAGATTAATTTAACACGCATCTCAAATTACATTCAATAATTTAAATTCAACTATACCATATTTAAAAACAAACAAAAACTAAGATAATACTTATTTAAGCCCAAATGCTATTGAAAGTTAATGAAGTAAATTTAAAAAAGAGGGGATCTCATTTTTTCTTCAAATTACTCAAGATTAACAACACGAGAAAAAAGGAAAGAAAAGATCACATGTTGGATCTTTCATACTAACAAAAAACTAACAAATTGTCTATAAAAAAACAGTGAAACATATTTTACATTTTCAAAGTCAATCTCAAAGTTTAAAATTATCAATCCAGAGATAAATCTAAGACATGGAGGCAACCTTGATGACCAAGATTGATAGTGCGACATTTAAAGTAAAAACAGTCCAGATGAATGGAAGAACTTTTAGTGTATTTTGTCATAAAAAAATCTCTTCCCAACACAACTAGAGAGAATACAGAGAATAGTCTTAAAGTACATGACAAATAAAAACCATTACTTTTACACCAAGAGTAGCTGCTAGCAACCTAATGGTATCATATATACATGTTTCATCTTAAATGATCGCCATTAAACGAGAAACGATTTGCAAGAGGAATCCCAACTGTGCTACTTGAATAGGGTCTTGAAACTTCATTACCAAATGGCATCTGTGGTGTTGCATTTTGATAGGATGGATTGATGGGAAACGTGGGATATGTGTATTTACTGGAAGAGAGTGAACCTCCATTTGAGAAAGGGTCAAAAAGGGACTTGTTAGAATCAAATCTTGACCCGTTTTCCACGTATTGGATGGCAAGAGATTGATCATCAGCAGGCAAGCTCAATGGTGTGCCAGAGTAAGGAAGACTGGAGAAAAACTGACCATCAGAAGTTCTAGTCATGGCTCTATTAAGATGAAAGTTTGAACCAAATCCAGCAGTTGAATCATGAACATTGAATCTAGCAGTTGCTCCATCAGAAAAATCTGTTGGTAGTCTGAAGAGACCAGAACACCCAACAGGAACTTCAAAGCTATCCTCACTTTTACTAACAGAAGCATAGGGTTTAGCAGTGTGCCCACCCTCTACTAGTGGCAACCTCTTGAGTTCCTGTTGTAGGGATATCCTAGCTTGTTTAAGTGATTCAAGTACACCATTGAACTTGTGAGGTTGTTCATGAGTAACTAATGCATAGAGGTCATTTTTGTTTCTTGAGGCATCATTTTGGTGCTGAACACCATGTATATCAGTTGTATAGGAATAAGTAGGCTTTGAATCATGGTAACCATGCCTACCTGGATCTTGACGGTTCATTTCAGAAGACTGAAAGTGGCCGTTTACTGAGCTCTCATTTTGGTTTCCCTTAAGTGGGGAATGCAAGTTTTGTTGACCAAGAAGATCAGAATTGCTAAAAGTTGTATTCTTCTTGTTGCTATAACCTCCTGTATCATCATGAGTTTTTGGCATAATAACTCTGGCCTCAGCTTGGAATTTTTCTTCAGGTAAGCGAACACCTCTTGGTTCTCCTTTACTCTCTTGAGCATCTGAGGTGACCACCTTAGCAGCATATGGAATGTGAACCTTGCTTTCATCTTTATCCTCAGTCATATCTGAGTGGTTCCCGGGATCACACGAATCCTGGATAATATATGACCCAAAACTAAGTTTGAGACTTCAGGTGATTTTACATGGAATAGAAAAGCAGTAAAAAAACCTATTTTGAATATGTACAAAGCTAACAGAAAAAACAACCTGAACTATGTTAACTGAATAATCAGGAGAATGTAATTATTACTTGTTCAATATAGTGGAAGCAAAGATTAAAAAGCTGACATATAATAGACAAAAAACACTCAACCTCAAACATTTAGGCTCAAACCATATAAGTGCTTCATTCAATTTATTCTCTACTTCCCTTTTGAAAAAAAAGATCTTACAAATTCTTGCATGTGAGCTAATTTTAATCTTTGGATCAAAAACAATTTTTCCTAATTTGCTACTCAAATAAGTTGCTTCACTACTTACTCTAAACGACAGCAACAACTACAAAAGACATTGGTAATAATAAAAGATATAAGACTAACTTGAACCTTCAGCTTAACTTTTAAGTGTAGGTCTTGGACATAATATTAAAACATCTACATGACTAATCGGTCAAGACCCAAGAGCTTTAT
Organism: Glycine tomentella; assembly: GCA_007407185.1. Taxonomy (NCBI): domain Eukaryota; kingdom Viridiplantae; phylum Streptophyta; class Magnoliopsida; order Fabales; family Fabaceae; genus Glycine; species Glycine tomentella. Next base: position 95,968 of record PYAF01003637.1, read on the forward strand.
TCTTGTCAACTAGATTCTTCTAATTAAATTTGACTTTTAACACGAGCCACCATAAGCCTGTGCATTGTTGATTGTCCTCATTTCAATTTAATATGCACTCCAATGATGGTTTTCAGGAGAGTTGATCCTTGACAGACAATAAATTCAACTGGGAAAGCAAATCAAATTATAAAAATATATGTATTTTTCAACAAATAACAGTTTCAGGATCTAAAGGATTGTTGAATGTACCTCTTGTTTTGTGTATCAAATGTTATTTCTATGTAATATAAGGATTGTGCATATACTTTCAGTGTTGTAACTACTAAGGTCAAAATAAACAAAAAGTAACTTTTAATAAACATTGACTAACAGTCTAACACTGTACAATTAGTATATTGCAATTTGGATGTTGTCATTTACTCTGTCCTTCGCTCCCTTAACCAAACTCTTGTAAGATAGAAGAATACAAACATTAACTAACACAATAAAGTGGTAGTATAGTACCCTCAAAGCAGTATGAAACACAGATAGCTTTTTCCAAAACAAAGCAGAGTTTCTTAAAAGATTTAAGAATCAGGAAAAGTTGCTTTCTTATTTGCTCAACTAACTTCTTGATTTTACAAGCCTTTGCCTCCAATACTATTGTTTGCAGAATAGACGAGGTGCAACAGAACATAGTATTGCAAAACTCCTAATAATCTGAAACAGTAACAATTAAGATCCTAGGACAACAACTCTTGCCTGTTGTGTCTAATGAAAGAAGCACTTTCATGAAAATCAAAATCAAACTATGCCTAAAATCACATTTTAACCTTCTTGCGATTTTCATACACGCAACAACCAAACATCATGTTTCAAGAAAAAGCACTTAGTAAATGATAAGTTTATGTGAAGCATACTGGTGTTGTGCTGTTATTCTCTCTAAATTTCTCTTCCCATTCTCTTTGAGCCTTCTCCATTGCTTCATATTGGTCAAGAAGTTGGACCTGGTGTTCAAGTGCCTTTTCCATGTCCTTCTCTCTTCCATATCCATCTCCATGATGATTTTTGTTAAGTGGGTTTGCCTCTGATCCACCCTCTTCTTGAATTTCAGATTCTATTTTCGGGATGTTAGACCCACCATCTGAGAAATTTGGAAATACTTCAGACGAGGATTCAAGTTCATTTTCATGGTTAGCAAACTTATTTCTAGACTCCTCCACTACCGACCTGGGAAAACACAACTTATTTATCAACTTCACAAGAAATCAGGAAGATAAGTGTTACAGGGGAAAATAAATATAAATACAAACATATAAATTACAATCAGGGGTTATGCATATTATAAGAATTATTTTTTTAATGTTATGTGTGTCAATGTAGACCACACCTCATGCTATTTATAGTTATAGAAAAGGGAATCGATATTGATTACAAGACCAATCAATTACTGGTTAATAGGAAATAGAATATTCAAATAATAAATATAATATCAGGAATAATATCAAAACATAATCTCATAAATATATATATATATATATATATATATATATATATATTATGACGTCGTGTGATCCATGTAGCTGATCTCACCTAGTGGGATAAGACTTGGTTGTTGGTTATGCATATCATGGATTGTAGCAGATAGAACAAGACTATAAAAAGTAATAAGCTAAAACACTCCATTCTGGAGCATAAAAACTTAATTCAGTAGTATTTGTCCAGCTTCTCACTTTTCATCAAACATTAATGATTTTCTGAGGGACACACTTTCTCAAAACATGTAAAACGAAAACGAGGCATCAAGAACTTATCAAAAGAAAGTAAGAAACTTCAAATTTATATATAAAAAATATATGAGCTCAAACAACTTTGAATTTATCACATGTTTGAGAAATTAAGGCACAACTTTTTTTAATTAGGTTTTATTGCAATACAGCAAGTCAGCAGCCAGAGGTATAACCTAGGTAAGCCAGAGGCCTAAGCCTAAGAGTTGGAACCAAGTTCAAACTAGAAACAAGCAGATTTTTTTTTAGTTGTTGGCTACCTTGCACAGAGAGAATAAGAACAAGAAGAAGGAAAAGATCATTGTTCTCCGTGGAACCTGGTAACATAAATGGGGATAAAAACAAAATTTATGAGAGAAAAAAAAAGGTTTTAGACTTACCTGATTTGTCTATGTCTTATCTTGCGACATGACTTTCCTTGGCGATGCTTTGGAGAAGAACTGATAGATGAAAAACTGCTTTGCCTCCTCGAATTAGAAGTCTTGTATTTTTTAAGAGAATGGGAAGAATCACGGCATCCTTTCCAAGACAAACTTTTACTGGATACTGGTGAAGAATCTACATTGGAACCAGATATTTCATCTGACACATGTTGTCTTCCTTTTGATCTCATAGGCTCCTCACTTTCTTTTGCACACTCATTACTCACACTAGAATCACAAGGATTTTCAAGGTCTGAGCCTGAATCAAATTCTTCAGATACATCACTTATCCCTTGACTCTCCAAAATGGCAAGAACATCAGCAGTAGCCTTCTCTGCCATCTTCCTCTGAAGAATCACCGTCTTAAGTTGTTCCTCCAATTCCATGACCTGCTTGACATACATGAGGAAAAACCTTAAAGTTAAAAAGAGGACATAAAGAAAGATCAAGCAAGTTTGACTCCATAATCTAAAACATAAACTTAACATGCCTTTTTTGCCAGTTCATCAGCTCTCTGTTTAGCACTTCTTGAGATGGATCTTTCAGAAAGCAACCTTGCCCGCAGGAATTCAATAGTCATTGCAGTGGAATCCTCCATGCAGGAAGTAACCCTAAGTGACACACATCTAATTAATATAGCTTAAAAGAAGATCTGATAGGAAAGGAAAAGGAAAAAAAATATTACACTAATGGCAATTGGTAGTGGAAAAATCCTAAACAACTATCACTTATTCACTTAATTTATGTTGACAAAATTTGGAGGGAGTGAGGACCTACATGGTGATTTCATTATATTCTTCCTTTCTTTTCTTTCCTCTGACTGCTTTACCTTGTCCCAACCTCTCCCTCCAGCCAAATAAAAATAACAATGAAGTCCAATAATGAAATGGAAATAGAGGAGTTCATACATATTAAAATAGAAAGAAAAACGTCCTTGACTTACTACTTAAGAAAATGTCACTTATTTTAAGAGAATTCTCCTTAAGGAAAATGCCCTAAAATATGGTATGCCCCACATTGAACAAATAAGAAAGCTCAATGTGTACTTAAGCCATAAGACTCTCACACTAAAGAGGTTAGCATTTTGGAGGGATGAGCTCTCTTCACAGGTTTGTGGTGCAAGAGAAATAAAAAAGTAAATAATTATTAGCAGACTTATCTTAATGTTTTTAAAGCTGGATCAGTTATTGAACCGATAAAATAATTGGGTTTACAATTTGATGGATCAACTGAAGTCAAACTATGGTTGAACAGTGTCTCATGTGTGTATATGTATGTAAATATGTGTTGTTCAAACAGAATATATAATTAAAGGTTCTCGAAAGAGAGGGGGGGGGGCTCTAGTCAAACAAGCCCCTATTCAATTTTTGTATCTTCAAGTTGTGGGTACTGGGTGGTATTTAGATCATATTTATGTTGATTTAGTATTCTAGTGGCTTATTTGTAAGTCCAAGGATTCCTCATGTGTTTGGGTTAGTAGTAAGAGTCAAGGATTACATTTGGTAGCTCTTGTAACTTGCTTGATAGTATGTTCTGTTTAGGAAGTTGCACTTTAATGATTGCAATGGGGAAATCATAAGAGATGTATGCAGGAAAGCATGTAACCTTAAAGGGCTTAGCCTGCGCTATAAAAGGAAAACCTCAACAGTTGTATGCAGAGCTTTTTCCAGAATCATAAATTGATAATTTATTCATAACTTTCTTTTCCTGGTTAGTTACACCTGAAGAATCATTCCATTGGTTGTGTATAACCAGTCATCTCTCAATCCTTCTCTACTACTCGGTGCCTTGTCCTACATCAACTTGAGTCATAAAAGTTGGTGCTTTTGCTGAGACTAAAGAGTTGGGCAAAGTGGAAGAGGCAACTAGCAAAGGAATGACCAGGGGAAGGACTACTCTGAGTGGGTAGCTACAGTTGACCACTGTGGATCCCAGATTTGGAAGGCATATGTAATTTTATGTCCCAGAATAAGTAAACATGGAAGCTCAATGTGGTATTTAAGCCACGTGATTCTCCCACGGTCCTGCCCAATAGGCTAGTCTTTTGAGATTGGCTTTCCTTACGTATTTGAATCATAATATAATAGATGTCCAGAAAATAGGGATCAAAACTTGAATTCCGAGGATAGCTGAAGTCAATTAGTCCTAGAGTTCTAAACTAACTTGAAATCACAGGAAAGGGAACATTCTCACCCATCTGTCAGAAACAATTAACAATTCAACAAGCCAACAAAAGTGCAAACCCAACTAATCTAGGTCCTGGATCCAGAATTAGAGGACTAGTATTCTCAAACACAGACACGGCATGTCTCTCTAGAGCCATCTCATAGTTAGATTCACAAATCTCAAATAGATCTTTAACTTTCTCTGGATTACTTTGAATAGTAAAAAAAAAACATGTCAGAAGAACCAACCAAAAAAGTACCGTCGGGGCAAACTAAATCCCAAAACAAATAAAAACAATTTTATCACACATCAGATAACAATTACCGTAAAACAATAAATCACACGGCTTGTTATCTGATGTGTGATAAAATTGTTTTTATAAACACAAAACCACTATGAAAAAGGGAACCTCAACTCAACATAACATTTTTCAAAATCATCAAACACTCCACAACGAGAAGCAAACTAGAAGTAACCAAGCTAGAAAACACTGTTACAGAATTTCATTACAGTCAAACCAGAAAAAGCAAGTATACCAACAAAACCATCGGTGAAACCAGCATAACAAACACGAGGAACACCTAAAATTCAGAAATTGATTAGTGGGCAAATCGAAAATACCTCTGATCTTGTGGATCGAGCACGGAGTTCTGCATGATCGCGAGCAAACTTCCAACTCCAGCTTCTTAAGACTAAGCAGCTGGAGCAAGAAAACTCAGAAATTGAAGAAAGAGAAAGAAATATTAAATATAGTAAGATTAATACGGTGAAAATTTGGCAGTGAATTGAAGAGAAGCTAGTTTTGAACAAACAGAAAAGAAAGGGTGGAGTGGGGTGTTGTGGCGTGAGTTGAGGAATGAGGAACTGAAGAGATGAAGAGATGAAGAGATCAAGGGATCAAGAGAAAGATGATGGAAAGTTCTTTGTCTCGGACACCATGGACCCAAACTACCCCACCTTCTCGGAACAATTACACTGCCCAACTATCATAATTTTATAGTTTTATGAATTTTATTTTTTCGCATTTTACTGTCATATTTTTAATTTTCACTTATTACTTGTGCTAATGAGTCCTAAAAATGATGTCTTTTTTAGTTATGTAAAATGTAAAAAAATTAATAAACATGACAGTAAAATACGTAAAAGTTGACAAATATCATCGTAAAAATATAACAGTCTCTGTCTCTATTTCATTATAATTGTCATCTTAAAATATTTTATACATTTTAATAAAAATTAATAGATAAATAAATAAAAGAGAATATTAATTTTACAAAATTAATTCTATCATTAATTTAATATTTTTCAGACAAATAAATCAAACAAATATTGAAGATTGGAACAAAATATTGAATTAGAGGTTATAAAAGAAGTGAAAAAGATGAACAATTTTAATGAAAAAAAGATAGAGTGTTTCGTTGTCTTGAAAAAAGTATATTATCGCGGAAGAGAAAATATGCGACAATGTTAGAAAAGAGTAAGGTTTATAAAAAGAAAAAACATTTAAGTTATAATCAAATTAAAATAACAAAGGAGAATGTAAAGAGAAAAAGAAGTGAGTGAATTCAGCATTTTGAGTAAAGAATTAGAGTGATTTCACCAACATGTGGTGAGTGGAATTTCGGATCCCTTAAGTAACTGATAAATTATTTTTTCAACAATTTAAAATATATTTACCTAATTATCTTCTTCTCGATTGCATGATCAATATATGCCCGATCAAATTTATTTTAAGAAAATAATTATTTATTTTAATATGTTGAAATTTATAATGTTTTAAAAAAATAAAAAAAAAAACAATGCTCTCAATTATAGACTTGTATAATTTGATAACTACTTCTCTAACCATTTTTGAGAACAAAAAGGGCTATAGATTGGTTGTTTAAGGTGCCTGTTGTAATTTTATTTTTAATTTCTACAAATTAAAAAATTCACCATTGCTGAGTCTTGAACTCTGTTTCGGTGTGAGCTTCCATATTCAGCTCACCTAGTAAACTTTACTTTTTTTTTTTTATATATATTTTACCAAAAATAAAATTTGTTAATTACTTCACTTCATGTCATGGTTAAGAATAATAAATTTCTGCATAATTGGTTCCTTACTGGTGGAAGCATAGTGCAGCGTGGAAGCAGGGTTGATCCTGATTAGTATTGCTATCACAATCCTTTGATTCGTATCGAAGAACTTAGAAACGAAGCAAGAATGCATTGCTGGGTTCGAGCTACTTCTTCTGATTTCGCCGGAACCCCACCTCAACGTCGCAGGTAATAGCAATACACCATCTCTCACTTATTCTCTTTGTTGTTCACTTCTTTTTCATAATCTCACTTTGTTTCGTTCGTATCATTGCTATTGGTCATTCTGCTGTTAACATCGGGAAATCCAAGGTTGTCGTGTTCGGAGGACTCGTCGATAAGAAGTTTCTCAGCGATATTGCTGTCTATGATATTGGTAATGAAACCCCTTTTCTTATTTTTTGTCTTTTTCATTAAATTTTAAGACTTTATATTTTTATGCACAGCTGGTATGAATTTTTTTTTACTCTCAATTGATCAGAAATCATAGTTAGATAATTATTGTAAAAGTCAACACACTTATCACATATATTGTGGTTTGTGATTGGATACGTTATTTACTCAAAATTAAACCTTTATATTCATATATCGTATTTTAGAGGCCAATGAACCCCCTCCTGCTCGAGCATACCACTCTATGTCAATTATTGGTTCACGGTATCTGCTAATTGGTGGTTTTGATGGGAAATCAACTTATGGTGATCCCTGGTGGTTAGTACCTCAAGGCATTCATAGTTCTTTCTTGGCCTGCTACAAAGCCTTTTGTTTTTGTTGTTAAATTCTCTTTTTCAACTCTAGGTATTTTAACTGAAAAAACTGTACAAATAAGGATAATTAACTCTTTTGTTTGGCAGTCACTTTTCTCTGACAAGATTCTCTGTCAAACAGTAATGTGTTGCTGCACGAAATATGTTGTTCTCTCCCACTGTGTTATTTGCTGCACCTTCTGTATGAGTATGGTTTCTTGGAGTACTGTTTTTGAGTTTATCGGAAGGAATATCCTATTCTTTGAACTTTCTATTTTGTCTTGTACTGTAATTTAAATACTCAATGAAGAATATTCCTTTTCAAGAAATACTTTTTTATTGGAGAAATTTCAGTGAGAGGAAATCTTTCAAGCCTATATGAAAAGTGGAAAAAGAACTGAACTATTCAGAGGCTTAAAAAGGCATCCTAAATTTCTCTCACTTTTGCATGTTTATAGAGGACCCAATTGCAAGTAGATTAACTGCATCTCCTCCCAGAAATATTCCTGAAAGTAAGGATGTTACCTCACTTAATGATGATTTTCAACCTCAATTCAAGGTAATGGTTAATCTTGTTTCGATAGCACCTATCTCTTGCATTATGATCCATCTCATATTTGTCTTAATTCTTCAAGTTTTTTTTTTAACACCTGTTTTTAATATAGAAAAATCATGTCTTATCTCCTTGGTGTTTTTGTTTCTTCAAAGTATTTCTTTTAATTTGAAGGGAATATTCAAAATTTTGGTTAAATAAGAAAATTAGTAGATATAGTACCAAGTATATCTGTTGAAATAAAGTGGAGAATTGTTACTGTGCCAAGTATCAAAGACAGTAACCCCTCCTCCAAATAGAAGCTTTTTCCTTTAATTATTTGCCAAATCCTTCTTTTTGGCAATGTCTTTGTATTGCAGTGGCATGTTAACCATCTTGGCAAACATACCAAGCCACGCAAATAGTATAAAATGGAAGTCCAAGTATCATATCCACATGGACTTGCGTAATACTTGGCGAAAGAGCAATGTTCGTTAACTATGGCTTTTGGAAACAACAATTTAATTGGATTGCAAGAATGTAAATGACAAGAATTTAAATAAACAGAAAATTAAAGAGTAAAGGAACAAGAAACTTTTTTTTTTATAATTTTTACGAACACTTGGAATAAAAAAAAAAAATTACGTATCCCATTGCCCGGAGGCTCCATGCTATACGCAAGTAAGGGGAAGGGGTATTGTATGCAGTCTTAACCTTGCATATGCAAAGACGCTGTTTCCGAATTATGAACACTTGGAATGCGGTAAAAAAAAGTAAAACAACAATGGATAAAGGTGTTCGGGTTGATTTTACTAAACCATCTTCTCATGCATACAAATGTCACTCATCTAGTTCAAAATTCAATTATTATCATAACCCACAAAATTCCTTAAAATCCAATCCCTTGGATGGAAAAAAATCTAAGCCCCTCGACCAAACTATCAATCCCTTGACTAGTCTAACCAAGTGATTTACTTTAGGAGCAAAACTTAAAAGATGACTAACAAATTTTGTTCCATCCATAGACACAAAATCCATTAGGTGTTCCTCTCCATTTCTAAGTTCAAAAGCATTTTCTAACGACAATTCAAACCACAACATCAAGTAAAAGGTGATTAAGCCAAAGCAAACATTAATGCATAGAAGAGAACACTTAATAATGAAAAATAAACATAGATTAATAACTACAATGTCTACATAAAAGTGGGTTTATTTAGATCAACCCCCAAAATGAATAAACCCAACTACATAACTACAAGAAGAAGAAGAAGAAGATGCAATTAAGAGGAAATGATGCACAAAATGATAAGAGTCAATAGGAAAGCCATAGAGAACCAGTGAGAGCTTCCTAGCCCATCAAAATGCCCTAGACAGATCTCCAAACCAAAACTCCCAAAATCCTCTTGAATTGGGTCTTTTATCCTTTGTTTCAGCCTCACTTAAGACACATTAACACTCCCATGCCCAGCTTCAGCTTTCTCATGCCAGGCCTCAGGTGGACAGCAAGCAAATGTGCTTTTCTAACACTCTCAGGGCTAGTCTCAAATATTTCAAGCCTGGCCTCACCTAGCAAAATAGGAAAATGATGGCTTTAGGCTTTCAAAATGTGCTTCCAAAGATGTGTGATTTGAACTTCCAAAAACTATTTTTCCAAAATCTTCAATTCTTCTTTTTCTACAATAAAACATCAAAATCTAATAAAATTTCTTAAAAGTTAAAGACGCTAAACTATCTCCTAATTAATAGTTATATTAGCATAAAAGTGATTAAAACAAAGTTCTAAGTTATGAAAATGTAGGATAAATGCTAAAATATGTAAGCATATAAAGCATTTATCATGGCACTAGTAGTATTCACTTAGCCACCTTTTCCTATTCCATCTCGTCTTGTGTCCTCACTTGCAACCCAAAATGAAAAATTTGCGCTATGATGCTTCCTTGACAACCTTGGATTTCATTTGTTAATTCCAAGTAAAATTTGAACACATTGTACTATCTTTCCATCATTTAATAGATTCATTTATGTCTTAGATTAATTTACTGCTGACACCTTTTTCAGGAAAGCCAAACGGAGAAATTTCCTTTCTCTAAATTGCAAAGACGATTGCAAATATCAGTTTCAGAATCCAATTCTAGGCTTCAAATTGTAAAATGAGTTGGAAGATAAAGAGCTTCTTGAGTTAGCATCAAGATTAGCAGGTGAAAATGTTTCCACAAATTCACTGGTAAGATTCCTTTACTTGCATGAAACTTTTCTATATGTCCATATCATAGTAACTTTAATTGAAATAGTATTTCATTTCCCAATAAGAAGGCAATTGAAGCACTACGTGAACACTGGAGAAAGTCTGAATCGAATATGGTTAAACTCAAAGAGCTTGGACCGTTGCTTCAGGATTACCAACGTCTAATATACAGGCAATATCTGTAAGAACTATATTTCTATGCTGTTTTCCCCTATAGTGTTTATGACACTCTTAAAGTTCTTAATTTCTAAATTTGATGAGCCTCCTATTCTCGGCAAAGTTTTTGGCGGCTTTTAGTTTTGCATGCATGCTTATTTATTATGTACTACTATTTTTCTTTAAGGTACCTGTATGCAATTGATCACACACAATCTAATGTTACCTTCCTACCGGCCTAATCTGCTACCTCATATGTTGGCATCAAAGTTGCTAGATAGCATTTTCTAAAATTTATTGATCCTCTGGCATATGGCAATCTTTGTTAGCTTGCTTGAGCAAATCTTTGAAGAGAGTGGAACTTGGAGATCTTAGCAGAAGGTTTAGAACCTTGTGGTAGATGTCAATTAATTATAGAAGATAAACCTTTTTTTTTAGAAATAAATTTGGAGGGATTTGTAAGAAATTGTGGACAAGAATATATTTTTTTTGATAGAAAAGGAAAACTTATTCACGAAATAAGCTTCATATATTTTTTTTATCAATTTATGGATAATTCGTTTTCTTTATGAACTTGACTGGTGAATAGTTTGGCTTATGTTGCTTGTTTTTCTAACTTCATTAGAGAAAGGAGTGCATCTGCTCAACAACCTGGATTTGGTGAACAAGTGATGCATCAACTTTACCATGTCAAAAATGCTACTCAGGTATACTTTTGTGGTTAAATGGATATTCATATTCACTTTTACCTGTGTTTTTGTTTCTTCTTGTATATGTTTTTTATTTTTTTTTTTAAAAAAAGATATTCTGAAAATATAGTTTTGATACCTTTTTTTTATGTTAATACCCTTGTTTTTCCCATTGTCTCCGGTTAATCCTATTGCAGTTGCGCATGGATGATATTCCAAAACTTTTGGCAGAGTACAAACAGCTACCTATATGATTCCCCAACTATACATGATTCATTGTACATCGACCTTGTTTAATATCCTGACATGTAGCTTTTCTATTTTCAACATTTTTATGCCATGTTCGAACCTACAATTTCATGATCAGATAAGATATCAGCAAATTTCAAAACCTAGAGAGCAATTGGCTTCTCCACATTTTTTTTCTTGTATTATAAATTGTTTTGGGATATTATGTTTTGAATATCTATTTAAGATTTTTTTTTTCTCTGCTTGAGTTAGGAATTTGGTTCTACAAAAAATTGCGAGTGTATGCCCTGTGTATCATGATATCTAGCGGTTAGTTTCGTGCTTAAATTAATTGTTAGAGATAAAATAGAAGAACTAAAATTAACTAAAAAAAACAAACTGTTAACTTTTAATTATAATATCTAAAATTTTGTTTATCATAAAAAATATTTTATTTGTTAAGTTTATATTTATAGACTATAATTTAAATTACCAAACACATTTGAACATTATCACCACTAACTTTTTTATGCCACTCATATTATATAATCTTGCAAAATAATCTCATCCTAACATTTTTAGATTCATGCATAACTTATTGATTTTATATTTTGACGAATGATTTAGATGAGACACTAGCAATGTCTGGCTGCAGATTGCCTCTTTTCAATTGATCCAATGTGCAGAATTAGTTTTTTTTTTTTTTCTTTCTTTTATTCACATGCTTCAATCAACAAGGCATTTTGCAAAATAAGAGTGTAAGTACATTTAAACACAAGCCACTGAAAATTTAATAAACCAAGCTAGTAAACTCAGACACACATAAATTATTGTTTCAGTGACATAGACTCTATGATCTTGCATAGCTCTTCCAGTTTCTTCATCCTCAGTCTTTCACTCTCAGTCAGCATCTATTAATAAAATTGCAAATATGACAAGAGATACATTTGTTACCAACACAGTTAAAAACGATAACAAGACACTGAAAAGATCAAAACGTTGAAATTCGAACTTTTCAGGTACTATACCTCAACTAGTGTGGCTACAAGATGAGCCTTCTCTTTGTTCTTTTCGTTGAAAGCTTCCAAGGCTTCCTTATACTCTTTCTCCTATCAGAAAAATATCAAAGATTAGTTTTCACTCTTGTCATTTTTAAACACTTTCGTATACCGCGAATTATGCATTTTCAAAGTGTTTTTTGGGATTCATGATTAGTTTTCTATCTCAAAATTATGAGTTTAAATTCGATGACTAATCATTCAATCAATTAATAGTTATCATAAAAAATAATAAATTTTACATAAATATTAATTTGTGATTAGATAATTGTGTAAAAACTTTTTACACTCAGTGCATAGACTATTTTCTCCAAAACTATAACGAAGGGATAAAATCTTGTGTACCCCGAGCCTCTAATTAATGGGTACTTTATACCTTTTTCTGGAAGTTAAGTCCCATTGGCTTTAAATCTTTGTTAGCCAAGTCAATCTTCTTGCGTACCATTGCAACTTCCTTCCTCATGGGATCATCCAGCACTTCAAGCTCCTAGCATAGTACATGACAAAAACAACACGTGACATTGATGGTTAGCATAACTGATGTTAGAATTTAACTTCAACAACTGAAGCTTTCTGCTGTCAACAGCATGGTAATAAGAAGTAGAGTTAATATAATTTGATCTCTGAACGTAACATCATGTCTATTTTTCGTCCCTAAAAATGTTTATTTGTATAATTTAGTTCTCAAATGTGTTAACTTGTTCATATTTTAGTCCTTTCATCACAAATATATAATCAAAATGTGAGAAAAAGTATTCCATTCAGGATCAAATTATTTGTATTTACACTTTTGAGGACTAATTAGTCTCCGAAAATACTAAAATATGATCAAGTTAACAAATTCAAGGATTAAAGATAAACAAGATGTCAGTTTCAGGTACCATATTATATAGTAACCCTAAGAAGTAACACTAAGGTCTACATTGTACAAAAAATGATGATCATGCCCAAGAACTTTAGCTTAAGTAGCACCAAGCTACTTTGGGGATTGTTGGATCTTGGAATAGAATCCACTTAGATCACTTAGCCTTCACTTTATCTAACCATTTTTTATAAATTATCTTTATTTATAACATTGAAAAAGAAAATGATGATGTCCTTGTAATGAAACTTACTTCCCAAATGTGTGCCAAGCGCCTAGTCTCTTCTTCAGCACGACCAAGTTGAAGTTCAACTTTCTCTTTCACTTCCATCTTTTTCCTCTCAATCTCCTCTTCCTTAGATTGAAATGTGGAGATGGCCAGTTTTGAAATCTCCTCATCCTCATACTCTTCTGCTGATAGCCTTCCACTGCTTCCAATGCTACCAAGGTTCTTCATTTTCTGCATTTCCTCTCTGTTGCTGCAAACTAGGCCCATATGCTTCCACACAAACTTGCTCCTCCAATTATTGTGTTGTGTTTATTTCAACAAGAAGCTTGCTTGTGTTGCTTTCACTTCAATACTCTTTCTTCCCATTTCAACAACTGCTTCTCTCTTGGCTTCTAAATGCAGTAAAGACACTACCAGGAGCCCCTTGCTTTTATGAGAAATTTGTTTCTTTAATAGAAATATTGGATGCATTTGAGGAATATTATTATTATTTCCTGGGGATTTCTTAAGAGAGCCACTGATAAAATGATAATGGCACTCAAGTTTTTTGTAGTAAAACTGAAAATAACTAATATTATGTTGCATCCACAATGAACAAACACTTGATGATGGATTATGATGTGGTTTCGTATTGTTTGTCAAACGTATATGCTTTAGAATCTTTGCTTTTCTCAAAAGGCACTTGCAAAGTTGCAATCTTATATCCAAAGTCAGATAATGGACAAGGCAGAGTGGAGACTGAATAGGAAAGCAATATACGTGTTTGGGATGCCAACTTACATTCCTTCATGCATAAGATAAATTTGAGAAACCTATACCATGTAACTTTTCTGAATCACTTTTCATTTTGGTTAAGTAAATTTAACCTTAGAAATGACCATAATTATTAAAACTCTATGGTTGAGACTATGTTTGGATTTCCGTTCAAAATACGGTTTCAAGACAAATCTAATGGTACACAAATTTTGCTTTACAAAAGGAAGGATCTGAATGTTTTTGCAAACCTCATTTTATCCCAAAAGTTTGTTTGCAACAATAAAATAAACATACACTGAATAATGCTTTTTATGTGTGTGGGTTTAAGGTATAAAGAGCTATATACTAATCTCTCGAAATAATGGTAATTACATGGCAAGTGGTTAAGGTAGCCCCGCATAAAACTATTATGATAAAACAAGACACAATTGTAAATAAATAAAAGAATACAGCTAAATAGCATTATGCAAACAGCTTTCATTTTCTAAACTGGACATAAAGAAAATTTGGAGCACAAATACCATTTAGTTGGCAATGTTTTACTTGTGTTTGGCTAATGAATCTGCAGTCAGTCAATTATTACTTAAAATTTGTTAATTGGATGTGTTGGGATTTAGATCCTCTTCTACATTATTAACCAAACTTTGTCATGTTTGTTGAATCTAGACCATTATTTCGATTAGAATTTAGAAGCAGATGGGTTGTGCAAGCCACTCCTTCAAAATAGTTCACTCAATGCTACTATTAAATATTGCTCTCTGTATCTCATTTTACATGTAGCTTTTTTTTTTTTTTTTCCTTTTAATAAAAATGTGTTACAAGTTGCCACTGATTTCAATTGCTTAAATTACTCTACAAGTTCCTAGCTATTTGACAATTTTTAATTAAGTTCCTAAATTATTACTTATTTTTAATTAGGTTCTTAAATTTATATTTTTTAATTAGGTTTTTCATCTAACTGTAATTTTGAACAATTAACAACAAGGATTTAATGAGTCCTTAAAAAATCACTAGGATCAGTATATTTGTTAAACAGTTTCACTCAAAGATAATTATTGTCAAAGCCCACAGCCTATTTATGTTATTTGATTCCATGGTTTGTGGAAGGATTTTGCAATGTTCCCATAGTTTCTACCATGTATCGCATGGTTTGGTAGGTATACCAGTATATGTGAATGCGGTGGTGTTGTAAAATCTTTCATGCCTCATTTAAAACCAACAACTTCATTTAAAATGAATTAATTTTAAAATAAAACATTTACTCTTTTAGAGCTCGTTCAGTCGTTTGGTAGTCCATATAAAATATTATAAGTATTATATCATATTATAATTTCTTATTTAGAGACTTGTTTAGTAGTCCATATAAAATATATAAGTTTATATCATATTATAATTTCTTATTTATCTTTCTAGAATTTTTTATATCTTAAGAGAGAAACTAGATTAAAAATAATATGTAAAATTTATCTCCCTCTCTTTTCTCTCTCTCTCTCTCTATAATATGTTGAATATTATAAAAACTTATATATAATATTATTATGAAAAAAATATTAAATTTATATATAATACATAGAAATATATTAATTTATATAATTTATACACATA
>PYAF01003637.1:111585-138982 GCA_007407185.1 Glycine tomentella
TGTTCAAAAATTAAAAATCATTTTTTAGAAAAGATTTAGTTACTTATTTAGTTCCTATAATCTTAAAAATTATCTATTTTAATCCTTATTCATATCATTTATAATCTTATATACATATATATATATATATATATTATTTTATCTCTTTTAATCCTTACGTCTAAACTGATAGGGACTAAATAGTAATTTTTGTACAATTATAAAAATCAATAAATAATTAAACCTTTAAAAAGTTATATGTGATTTTAATGAAATTTTATTTAAATTTTATCATTTAAGTATAATTCATATTACATCTTATTATTATCCAGTGTAAGATAAGATTAAAATCTTATCTTTCTAACATATCTCACCAACAAACGAACTAGATTATAGAAAAGTACCTGCTTAATTTGTTTGGTAAACAGAAAAGTACCTAATTAAACTTGGCAGCATTACTGTATATAAGCTTAATTTCTTTTTTCCTCTTATTTTAATTTTTGATAAATTTTATCTTCAACTTTTTTATTTGACATATTTTAGTAATTAGCTCAAATGTTAAATTAATTTATTAAGATAAAATTTGACAAAAATTAAAAAAAATTAGATAAAAATATAATTAATCCTTCATGCCAACTTTTATACCTTTTATACAGTGCATAGCATGATGTGACATCAATTAAATAATATTTGTTAAAAAAAGTATCTTACACTAAATACTATACATAGTGTATTTGAGCTAATTACAGTAGTTAATTTGCAAGTATACCATGTACTGCCATCCAAGTCCACATGGAAATTTGTCATACACTAAACTAACCCAATAACTTTTCATTGTTAATTAGTAATTAGTTAGTAATTTAATTAAACCCTCCAGACTGAGACCATATCAATGATCAAATTTGGCATTTGACCATAACCATTCGAGCACAAACGAAAAGACCATGAATCCAAAATATCAACCTTGAAGTTTCAGTTTCAGTGCTTCACGCAAGAAGCTATCCATAACACTTTCTCCTCTTTCCAATTCTAATCCTCAATTTCTCCTTTTTCTTACTTACTATTACAAACTGCAATCCCTAAATTACCCACTCAAACACTGGCTATGATTCTTCATCTTCTCTCTGCGTCGATGCAACTTCGCGCTTCTCCCCAAAAGGTTTGGCAACAGCAATAAATCTCACCTCATTCATTAGTCGCTTCATAGATTTTTGTTTGATCTCTATCTGCAATAATCTCCGATCAACATATTTCTAGGGTTAGGGTTTGTGCATCGGTAGGGTTTCTCGCTTCTCCTAAGATCCGTTTGGTAATTACCTAATTCGACCAAGAGGGTATTTAGGGTTTACGTTTGTTTATTGATTTAAGCATGCAATATAATAGGCGGCGCGAGGAAGAGCACGGTGTACCGCACCGATTCGAATCGGGACCCGACCCGTTTCGGAGAAACCGTCGAGACGGGTCGGATCCGGTGCAGCAGAGGAAGGTAAGTCCTTTGAAGGTGGATGGGGTGAGAAGGGCTGGTGGTGGTGGGAACAAAGGGGGTTCTGATGGGTTTGAAGGGAGGGACTATGAATGGCAGCACGTGGGTGGTGGTAGAAGGAGTGCTAGGGTTCGGTCAAGGTCACCTCCTGCTGAACCAGTGAGGAAAAGGTCACACTTTGATGATGGGGTTGGCCATAATAGAAGTTGCTCACCACCACAACCACCACCACCAGCAGACTTGAGAGCAAGATACGAGTTCTCAAAAACCACGGATTACTCTTTTGATGATGGAAACTTGGATGGAAAGCGCGTATACCTTGATAGAGAGAAGGACTTGAATGAGGGCAGGTTGGGTGGTGGGCAGGGTGGTATGGTGGATCAGAAGTTTGTGGTACGTGAAAATGAAGTTGGAGGATGCTATAGATATCGGTCTATTCCACCAGATATGGGTGTAGGCATGACAACACGGTATGAAGAAGCTGGTGAGCACTTGCCTCCACCGCCAAGGGGTGTGCCGGCGGGTAGATTTGAGCATGAGCGACTACATCACAGAGATGGTCCTCCTATGGACAAGATGCCCGTCACAGAATCCCACAGTGGGGCTGAAAAAACTATACTACATGCTAGGGATGTTTCGTATTCTGCTGTATCTCCCTCTTATGCAAAGGATTTTGCAGGTCCTTCTCACATGAGGGATTATGGAGGCTCCTCCGTAGAAATGTCAAGGGGCGATTTTCTGTGTTCACATGGTGATGGCATCTGTATACCTGCATCTTATGATCTATCAAGGAACAGCAGGAAACTTGCAGAACCTGTAGGGTTTAGTGGGCAAAGGGCAATTATAGACACTGCTAGAGGTCCTGAAATTGGGCCAAGGAATATGACATGTTACCAACGATGTGAGTTTAGTCCTACCAGGACTGAGCGTGAGGATTATCTTAATTACGAATTACAGGTAAGAGCAGCACAGGATGAGCGTTTGTATCAGTATGATGATTTACCTAGAAGGATAGCTCCTCATGGTCGATTGGACTATGAGCAATCTGTAACAGAATATGATAATAGGGAATTTTCCAGACCTTATATTCCACATCCAGATTTACATAGAACTGGTAAGAGTGAAGATTCTTATGGCAATCAAAGAAGGGCTATTGTACACAATCACCCTTCATTACAGAAGCCAAAGTATTTTGAATATCATGATGTGAGGAGAACATCAATTGCATCGATGCAAGGTGAGGCTTATATGCGATCTGGATATAATCATTTTGAAAATGGGAAGAGAATGCCACAAGACTGTGAAGTTTCAAATATGGGTGCACCTGAGGCTGGCGGTCCTGGGCTCCAGCAAGAAAGGTTTCAAAGTCCACCTTTGTCTAAACATAATTCAGAAACCTACAGACAAGGTGTCAGGGTGCAGGAAATGAGACAGGATCTTGGCATTCATGACCATTCAGATAGACTTGTGAAAAGAAAATACAATGCAAATGATGAAATAGATGTGCATGATTTGAGAACAATAAAATCAAGTAAATGGGGTGCAACTGAAGAATTTCAAGATGCATATGAATGTGAAGAGTGGGTAGATGACGAAGATATGGATATGTTGTATTCATCTGGTAATGTTGAATTTAACCCTAAGGTATACAGGAAGTATAAGAAAGAATATGATGAGTTGGAGAATGAAGACGATTTTCCATCTGATGAGTTGGTTATACCTCAAGGTTCTATGGGACATGTACAAAGGCATTCATTTCAATTTCGGAAGTATTCCAATCAAAATATAAAGCATCCCCCAAAGTCTAGTTCTTCAAACTGGTATAAACCCCAGCATTTTTCTAAGAGAAATGCAATTCAAAAGCAACCTAAAGTTTGGAAAAAATATCATGGATATGATGAGAATAAACATGCAGCCAATGATGAATCATCTGACGATTGGATAAGTGCTGCTGAATCTGACCCAACTGAGGGCTCTGAGGAGTTTAATCGAATGGTACATGAAAATTTCTTAATGTACTCCAAGAAGTTAAATCTGAATTTATATGTGCAAAGAAGGTACCAGGACCAGAGAAAAGCGGGTAGTTTGTACTGCATCGTATGTGGCAGAAGGTCTGTTTTCTTTTCTGTGATGCTGTTTTATTAAATGGAGCACTTCTGTTCACATATTGAATAAGGAGTCCTCTAGTATTTAACTCACAGGTGGAGTCAAGTACATGTGCTATTATTCCTGGGATCATGTTTTAGGTTCCCAAACTTTGGAAGTAAAGCATGTTGGTTGTATAATTGTTGTACTTTATTAAGACAGATACGTGGACAGTTTGAATAGCACCAATCCCATGATAATAGGACAAAACATATGGTAAACTGCTTTGCGGATGAACATGAGTCTCAAAGCTAGCTGAACTGGTGTCTTTGCTTTTGAATGACGGTGAAAGTTATAATTAAAATTTTCTGTCGTGTTGCATGATTTTGAAGTTGGGTACCTTAGGTTAGAACTGGCATCTAACTGTATTTTCAAAATGTAAATAATTTTTTAAGTATTTATTTTAGCTTTTAGGAAGAAAGGGAAGACAGTAATGATAACCCGAGACAAGAAAATTTGTGTGGCTTCTGAATTCTGATCTTCAAAGGGTAAATGATTTTGAATTATTGACTTAACATCGACAGCCACAAAAATGATTGTTCTGACTTGTCATGACATGGTAATTATAGGAGAATACTGGTAGGTTAAAATTGTCTAGACCTTGAGGACTGCTGGCTGTGAAGATAGAATTTCCTGGTAAACTAAGGCTGTGATTTTTGGGTTTTAGATTTTAGATTTTTGGGTTTTAGATTTTAGAGGAAGAGGATGCAGGTTTCAAGTGCTCACAGAGATAAGCTGCAATTGTGTAGCGATTATGAATTTGGAATTGTATATAACGAGGTTTAATGATTTTTCTTGTACCCATTAATCTAGGAAATTTAAATTTATAATTATTTTAATGTTTTAGGGAATTTATGATTGCAAAAAAAAGTTCCTAATCTGAAGTACTCTTAGCAAGTCAATGGCATGCAAGTGGCTATATGCTACCATTTCTCTGATAACTTTTGGAGATTATGATATTCTAGTGTGTTCTTTATCTTTTTTTCTGATTGACTTCAGTTAATTAGTCTTGAAGATTACCACCAAATTTTATTTTATTTTAATGCTTTCCATTTTTTGTCTGTTACACTGATGAAAATAGTGTATTGCTATCTTTCTTAGTTCCTTCTGTACACTTTTATGTTTGAGAAAAAAAATCATAATGCAAGTTTGTTTTTTAAGATGAAGTGTAATTTATGCTGTGCAACTCATAACATGTTTTATTTGTCCTATTTATCTTAATGGTAACAGCTCGTCGAAAGAATTCATGGACACTCAACGCCTAGTAACCCATGCTTTTATGTCCCACAAGGCTGGGTTGAGAGCAAAGCACTTGGGTCTTCACAAAGCAATTTGTGTTCTGATGGGATGGGACACTGTTGTTCCTCAAGATACAGTAACTTGGGTTCCCCAGGTCTTGCCTCATGCAGAAGCTCTGGCTCAAAAGGAGGATTTGATTCTTTGGCCTCCTATTGTTATCATCCATAACATATCGATGTCTGATGACAATCCACAAAACTGGAAGGTTGTAAGCATGGAAACAATTGAGGCGTTTCTAAGAGGTGAGTTAATGTCTTTAGATGTTATGATACTATTTATAGTAGTTATTCAACTTGAAACATAATTTATAATGAACCAAATGTTACTTAGTTTGATTATAAGCATAAATCAGCCACTGGAATATGCATGTCAATTTATACTTCATGAAACTTTTATTCCTTCTTGGAACTTACTCATTAATTGTTGCCATGTTAAAACTGCGCATTGGGCAATTTTTGTTTATTTATTTTAAACTTTCAGGCAAAGGTTTTGTGAGAGGAAGAATTAAATTATGCTTAGGGAAGCCTGCAGATCAAAGTATTGTATTGGTGAAATTCCTTGGCACGTTTGGTGGGCTGGGAGATGCAGAGAGGCTTCATAAATATCTTTCGGATAATAATTGCGGTAGAGCTGAATATGAGAGAGTAAAATCTGAAGGTATTAAAAGCTGCAACACCGGAGAGACAGATGAGGGAGACAAAGTGGAGAATATTCTTTATGGTTACGTGGGGATAGCAGAGGACTTGGACAAACTAGATTTCAATAGTAAGAAATGGAGTATGGTAAAGAGTAGGAAGGAGATCGACGACCTGGATAAAGCTCCTGTTAAAACCGATGAAAAGCGATAGTTACAGTATCGTTTCACGAGTTTCATGGTCCCTTGATACTTAAGATTGAGTGTTCTAATTGCATAATCTCTTTTTCCCTATGCTTTTGCTAGTGGTTTATGTTATGTATATAGTTCAGGAAATGAAATTTTATTTAAAAGTCCTTTGTAAGAGATATTTTCAGTTTCTGAATGTTTTGACTGAATCTGATTCAAAGCTGATGCAGAATCCTGAGCTTTTGTAATGAGCAATGTAGGCTTTTGTTATAATGATTGCTCAGGATGAATGTCACCAATGTTCTAAATGCTAATATTTTATCAAACTATAAAGGTGAAGGTAAGCTGTCATAGTTATTTGGCATTTACATTAAATGTATCTTTAAGAATATATTTTTTTAAGTATATTAGCTTCTGCTTGTCATTTTTAAATTATAGTATATATAACTCAGTAAATGATTCGATTTATTACAAGCAATTTATAGACATTAATGCGAGACTTGAGTTTGTTTCAAAGAAACAATGTCCTGTGCCATGTGGGACCTCTGCATCTACATTAGGTAAACAAAGAATTCAGATGTCCAAAGATAACAGGTCTTTATTTCCGTTTGTTCAGGTTCATCATAATCTTTGAGTGAGATAAATTCTGTTCAGAGTACCAAATTTTCCCTTCCAGTAATATGTTCATAGACCCAATTTCTTAAACTGTCAAAGAGTTTGATGAGGATGTACTATTTGTATAAAAGCTTTTATTTTATCAACTAATTAAAAATCAAGTTTAATGACTTTTAAAATAATTATTAAAAAAAGTCAACAAATTTAACAGTGATATGTGATCAGATATCATAATGATATAAGGATATTTTACATTATCAATATATATCTGATTTTCTCATTGCGAAATACTACAGTTGCTCAATTCAAGTAGTATGCAAACTTGAATTTTGTAAAGAAGTCCTTTTTTGTGCCCATGTAAAGAGAAATTGTAACCTCCCATTTCTAGTTCCATCTTCTGCATCAACTTCTTCACCCAGCCTGCGGCAGTGGTGGGAAGCAGAGATGAACAAAAGGGCAAAAGTGTATCAAACGTTTTACGTCCAAGACTGCAATAAGTTGGGTTGATTTTAATTGGATATGTAAAAGTATAATTTCATATCCAAATTTAATAAGGTCCGGTTGATTAAATGAAAACTGAATTAAACCAAATATTCGAACCAAACCACAAGAATCAGATTAGGTTGAATTGATTGGATTTGTATAGGTTGACATGTTCCCACTTATACCTCTAAATTTTATTCATTAGTTTTTTTTTTATAAATAAATTAACGTATGGAGACCACCCTAAAACTATGCTTTTGATACCGAAAAGTAGATGCACCTTATTGGTATAGGCAGTACCTATTAAATTCTTTAAGTTATTCTCAACTGTACAGTCTCATACCTGCACAGCCTCTGGATCCCTCTCGTTCGGGTGTGTATTCGATTCATTCATTTATCCTTCTCGCTGGAAGCCTGTCAGGAGCCGCTCTTTGTTCGTGCCACCGGCGATCACTCTCCGCCCTCATCAGCGCCCGGAATGTTACATGAAGTGTTTATTATTTTAAGTTTTTAACATACGATATGTAGCATATTTACTAAGATGTTTATCGAGTTAAAGATTTTTTGCTTTATTGTAGACAATAATATGTGTTGCTCTTATAATCCTGTCATTTAATAATTCTAATTGCATGGGTATTTGCAGAGGATGTCTTGCTCTTGTAATGGACTATTGTAGTCTTTTTCTATAAACATTATGTGTTTCAAGATATAAACCATTAATTTAGTTTATTTTATACAAATAATTATTACAAATATTTTTTTTGGTTACAAATATTACAAATAATAATACAAAAGAAATATTTATGTACATATTATTATTCTTATTCATTACAAAATTATGTCCCGTGGGTTGCACCGGCACTGATACCAGTTATTTTACATGGGAGTGATCACGTCGAACAAATCTCTCATGTGACTACGCGAATAAGTTATCCACCCTGACCATCATTGGCCAAAACAAGGGACTGAATCCTTTGCGGTGGAAAAAAACATCACCTCCTGCAGTGTTTTCAATATTACCATTAATTTTTTAAAAGTGTCATTTTATAATAAAAATTATTATACTAGAAAAATTTAATGAATGGTTTAGATCCCCCCAAAACAAATATCCTAACAATTTTTAAGCAAGATTTTTTTTTTTTTGTATTCAATGGTATTGAACATCTGACTTTGCATGAACTTCTTCAGGAGGATGTTAACAAATGAAGAAATAAAAGGACTCTTCCATTACCAAACCTTATAACCCAAATCTAATCAAGAACAAAATGAAAAACTAAATAACAAGCATCTTACCTTTTCTTTCCTTGCTTTGAAGTAGCCGAAGGATATGATGCATATAGTTTCAACTGCTGGCAGGTAACTTGCTCTAATCACAATCCCCCATCTTTTTTTAAGTGTTATGTTTCTCTCAAAGTGTTTGCTTTATTTTGGGGGTTAATTTTGGATAGCTTGTCAACTAGAGTTAATTTGCATAAACGAGGAATTCTATCTCAAATACAGGGAATATCTTGCATGTTTTGTTTCTCCTCTGGGGATGATAGTCATCATATTTAATATCCTGTCCAGTGACAAATCAAAATTGGAATTCTGCTAAATGATATTTCTGTTCATTATGTTTAGTTTAACTTAGCTTTATCTTTAAAAGGAAAACAAAGTTGTGTTCTGTATGAAATCTTATTTGCAACACCGTGGTATGGTCTACTTTGATTATGCATAACAGTATTGTGTTTCAGGGTCATACTTTTAACTTCCACCGTGCTCTAGATTTGATAAAAGTTAGATCATGGACATGGTTTAAGGCCAAGATGAATAATGTTGAATGTTCCTTTTTCAATTGGTGCAATAAGCCTTTAGTTTGGTTCTCTTTATCCCTCTGATCTAGCCTGCAAGACTCTAATTATGGATTAGAATACCCCTCCTTGTATTCAGTTTCATAATTAACATTTTGCTTGTTAAATCCTATGCAATTATTCTAAAAAAAAAAAAAAAAAACTTATAAATCATTATCATCATAAATCACTTCCTATTGTCTACAAATAAAGAAAAAGTATTGATCTCATTCCCTTATAGAGATTAAAGATAAAGGGGACCGTTTTCAATTTTTATATATTAAGGGACAATGCTTCTATGATTCTATAATAGTTTCTTATAAAAATATTTAACTGCTTGGATAGTGGGATACTTCACAAATATGTCTCAATGAAATATCCAAGGGTACCGGTATCGGATGCATGAAGCAAATGAAAGGACAGAAAGGTATCGGGAGACATTGACCAAAGTGGGTCAAATAAAAAAAATAAATACCTAAATGTCACACAAGTCAAAATAAATACCAAACTACCACGCGGCATAATTCGCTAGACATTCCAGCGAAGTATGCATGCACATAATTCGCTATTCTGTGCAGCAAATTATGTGCAGACAAGGCAGAGAGAGAATATTTCGCTGGAGGTAGTAGCGAATTACGTATCGTTTCAATAACTAACTGCTCCCACTTTTCCATAATAAGTGGGATCCCTTTATTTTTATTTTTGCATATCTTTTAAAACCAAATTGGATGATAACCGAATGATTTTTATTCAAAATAATTTTATTCTAATTGTTTTTTATTTTCAAATATTTTTTTTATTTAGTTGAAAATCAATTCTATTAACTAAATTAGTTTTGTATAACAATACAATTTTTTTTTAAATCATTTTGAATAAAAACTGATATTTTGAATCAGTTTTAAATTGATTATAAGAAATAGATCAATTTTAAATAGATTTTCTAACTATTTTTTTATTTTCAATTTTTTTATTTAGTTGAAAATTATTTCTATTAACTAAATTATTTTTATAAAATAATATAATTTTTTTAAAAATCATTTTGAACAAAAATTGATATTTTGAATCAGTTTAAATTGATTATAAGAATTAAATCAATTTTAAACAGATTTTCTAACTGTATTTTTATTTTCAAATAATTTTTTATTTAGTTGAAAATTAATTTTATTAACTAAATTAATTTTGTAAAACAATACAGATTTATTTTTAAATTATTTTGAATAAAAATCTGTCAATTATCATTCAATTTAGTTGAAAAAGTTTGTAAAAATAAAGGGATAAGCAGTTATTAAAAAGATAACATGGAAAAGTGAAAGCAGTTATTAAAAAGATAATATACGTTTTGGGGAAGTGGGAGCAGTTATTTAATGAACGATAAGTAATTCGCTACTACCTCCAGCGAAATATTCTCTCTCTGCCTTGTCAGCACATAATTCGCTGCACAGAATAGCGAATTATGTGCATGTATAATTCGCTGAGATGTCTAGCGAATTATCCCGCGTGGCAGTTTGGTATTTATTTTGACTGGTGTGGCATTTAGGTATTTATTTTTTTTATTTGACCCACTTTGGTCAATGTCTCAAGGTATCGGTATATGTGACTAGTATACTATACATGACCTAACAGAAATCAAACTCAGAGTGAGAGATAGGTGAAGGACAAAAACCAATTATTTCTTCTTCACTGGTTAAATATTTTTCCTGAATAGGAAGAACATCAGCTTCTCTTAAAAATGGTCCCTTGCTCTGGCTAATATGCACAGCAGTCGGTATCATTTGTACACTTTGGAAGGATATGTTGAATAGCCAACTTTCAGATGTTGAACAATGACCAAAATTACACAAGTGAAAAATCCAGATTCTACAGAACCTTTCAATTTCTTTCTCTACTCTTTTTTTATTATTATTATTATTTGTGCTTACTTTGTTCATTTATTATGTGTTACTTATCTCTTCTGGAAATTAAAGACCTTGATACTATATGCAAAAACAAAAAGAAACAACGCAACAAAAGCAATATGAGCCACAGCAACAACTCCAAGGAAGCCATATTCATAGCCGAACTCTTCCTCAAGGAATGTTTTTACTGTCATTGATTCTGTTCCAGGTACCAGAATTGGAGTATCTTTGTCACCCACCTGGGATGTCACTAGGCCATATACACTCCAGGCAGTTGGACATACCCAGTAAAACCACCTCCACCATATTGGAATTTGCTACAAAAGTGAGAAGCAGCCAATAGTTATAGTTTGTTTAAGCTGTTATTGAAGCAATTGTGATTTAGTATAAATAAAATATCAATCAAGTCTCTAAAATTAGTACCAACAATCAATTTATTCCCTAATACAACAAAACAGAAAGGAAAATTTATTCCCTGCCTTCAACAACTGTCAACCAATACGGTCCTCATGTGAGAAATGCATTTATTTTCTTTTCCTACAAATGATTATTAAAAAATTTATCCAAACTGAGTTATAGAATGGATTGCAAAAAGATTTCAATCAGTGCACTCAATATGTCATGTGTGAACTATATTTAATGCATACAGGCAAATGAACAATTTGCTATGTTACTCCTTGGCTATAAATGTATTTAATTATTGCTTTGCTTTACTTACAGATTTTGGGATAATGAAACCTGAGAATATGTTCCAAAACACTAGAAAGAAGGCCATAACAATTGCAGCAATTTGGGGATTTGGTGTCAGAGCCGCAGTCATCATGCCATAAAGTGTGAAGTAGACAAATGAAATGAACATGAAGAAGTAGAACCACAAGAACTTGTCAACTCGCCAAAGGAACCCCATCATCGAGAAAAGGATAAGACTAAAGGTAAATGTCTGGATTGCAACATAAATACATTCTATAGCCACCTGCAACACAATTTATACAAATATCATAAATTTGCTCAGTCATTGATAATTAAATTATCAATTGTTTTTGCCTTGTTTTCTGTGAAAGGATATATCTGCATTTACCTGAGCAATTGCATAAGGTAGAGCTGAGTACATTCCAGCTGCTCTTTCACGGTAGAAGACTGTTCTTTCTATTGCAACTATGGGTTGAACACTGGAAGTGTTGGAGCCTCCAAGGAAGAAAACAGCAGCAAAAATGGCTCCCATTAAATTCATAAGATCTTGCTCCGTATCTCTGCAGACAAAAATAATTTATCCTCACCTAAGTCACTAAGGGTTTAGCAATGTTTAATTGTTTATAACCAAGTAATTCAATTATTTCACTCTCAATAGATAAATAGTTAATCCATTCAATATAAATTATAAATAATAAATAAATAAGAGAAAATGGTGAAATAACCTAGAAATAGAGACAATTACTTATTAATATTTTCCACTGCAACAAATTGATATAAATCATCTGTTATGGGCCTAAGGCAAAGTCCTAATTGGCCTTACTGTAAACACAGCACTGAAGTCACCTTTCATGATCATGAAAATAGCTATGATATTTCTTTTTGACTATGTTCATAAAATACATAGTTGATGTCTTTTTCAAAAAAAAAAAAAAGAAAAAAGAAATAGAGATCAACAAAGTTCTTGTAGATGGTTGTGCAGTTTTATGGTAACTGTGTTGCATTAAATAACAATTGACAAGATATTGATGATTCTTACAAATATTTCAACTTGACCTATTTTCTACTTAATTTTAAAATTACAATAGGAAGTATCATCCAATGTCAACAAAGCTTTAAATTGTTCCAATACTGTCCAACCAGGAAGTATGGTACTTTTGATCTTATTTGATTCATGGGTTATCCAATCAAAAGTTAAATTACTTTTTCTGTAAGTACAATACGTAGAAGGAGAACATGTGAACTTACGTTTGATTTCCTTTTTTCCAGAAAATGAGTCCAAAAATAACACCTATAGCTACTGCCATGAATAACCGGATGCCATTATACTGTGGATTCCTCCAGTAGGACAAGTGTTGTTTCCAGAAGCAAGCTATACATTGAGTAATAAAGGAAAGGGAGTATTTAGTAGGGAAATCAAGGTCCTTTGTTCCCTCTAAAGGTGTGCTTAGCTCTTCAATAAGTTCTTGATTTCTCCTGAAAAGAGTTGATGTCAAAAATGAAAAGAGAAAGACCATGTCTAATTTCAGATAAAAAAGGGGAACAGTGACAGTATTCTGGGGATGCAACTTCAATCAATACTTAACTGATACAATTCTGATTTTGTGTAGAATTCTGCAAAGTCTACTCTAAGCTGACTCTCAACTGCTGGAGTAGTAATCTCCAAAACCCATGTGGCTGGATTATAACCATCTTTGATTCTAGGAACTCCCGGAATAGCCTGCAAATAGTTTACAAGATTATTGGTTTTGAGAATGTATACATTTTGCAGTGTAGAAATCGTACTCACCTCAAAGTGCGCTATAAGCTTCTGAGATTGTTGACCTAAGGGACCATTATATATGATTTGTCCTCCTCTCTTCATCAAAAGCAGCTGAAGGAAAGATTAAGTTGAGAGAGAATTTTGTCTTGAGAATTCTCAGAAATAATAATTTCAACTTCCAAATCTTGGGAAGTCATACCTCATCAAAAGCTTCAAATATGTCAATGCTTGGTTGATGAATTGTGCAGACAATAGTTCTCCCTGTATCCGCTGTATTTCTAACAGCACGCATAACAATTGCTGCAGCTCTAGCATCAAGGCCGGAGGTTGGCTCATCCATAAAGATGATAGAAGGATTGGCAACCAATTCTACTGCAATGGTGAGTCTCTTTCTTTGTTCAGTTGATAAACCATCTATGCCAGGAAGGCCTACTTGAAAATCTCTCACTGGATGTAGCTCAACAAGGTTCATAACTTCCTCGACAAACATCTGCCATAAGAGAGGCTGTTCTAAGAATAATTCTTTGTAACAGTTACATTGATGGAGATAATTTTGTTACATACTGTATTAAGTAAAGCATGGCACTAGAATTGAAATATCAGTAAAATGGTATGATTAGGCATGTTCTATAGTTGCTAAAACCAGTCACAATAGTTATATGAGGCTCTGGCCCAAATGAACATCATATGATGTAATTTATTTTCTAATGAAAATATAACATTCTTACGGATCAAAACCATGTTCAATCAGTCTACATTTAGAAATACTCTTCCAGAATAATATTCATTTACTACTAAACAACTGAAATCTCAACTTAAATGGTTGTTCCAACTTACGAGAATGACAGGCTATCCATTCAATGGTTTCTTAGAGACACCTAGACTATAAGCTCAGGCAGTTGGAATGATTAAGGTAGGTTTTGGGTGAAGTACTTGGGCATTAATAATGGAAAAATGTTGGAAACTTGGGCCCATGGTTTTGACTTTATACATGCTCTTAAAGGATGAATAGTTCATAAAACAAAGGTCACTGTCATGTTTCAGATTGTGGAGATTGGCCGATACAATGTTTTCTGTAAATAGAGAAAAAGTTCATATTGTTGAAGTTCAATATGAGTTAGTTTCAACAAAACACACCTTCCTTATTTCTCTCTTGACCTCCTTACCAAGACGCAGCCAAGCAGAAAACAGAATAGATTCATACACTGTGATACTTGGAGAATGAATATCATTTTGTTCACAATATCCACTAATCCGAGCAAAAGTTGCTTGTTTTTTTGGGTAACCAGATATGCTGATGCTTCCTTCAATATAACCACCAGTTTTCCGTCCTGCTAGAACATCCATCAATGTGGTTTTTCCAGCACCAGTTACACCTACTAATGCTGTTAGTACTCCAGGCCTGAAAGCACCACTGACATCTCTCAGTAGTTGAAGCCGACTACCTTCAACTCCATGTTTTTCCATTTCCTGGTACAAAAAAACTGTCAAGACATCGTACATTGGAGGATTAATACAACTTAATCCACAAAGATACTTGTAACAGACAGGAAAAGAAAGTGGCTAAAAACAATGCTGAAGTAACAGTTGAAGATGATTAAATTAGGACTAGAGTGTGTAGAATTTACAGTTGGCATATCGACGTAGTAATTCACGTTATCAAAAGCAAGTGATAGAGGCTTAAAGGGTAACACCATTCCCCTCTTGGTTGTTGCAGTGCCTGCATTGGGAGTTGAACTCTCTCGGGTGTTTTTTACTGCCATATCAATGTCTGCATCTAAACATCTTAGTTTGTAAATTGTAATTGAAAAGGAATACATTATAATAGCTGACAGATATTCGGAGTAAATTTAACATTTAAGCAAAGAAATTAAGGTTGAAACACGACAAAGTCCCAGCAGATCACCAATAGAAAAATCATTTCAAACCATCCAGGGCAAAGTACACATTCCGATAAAAGTGAAGGAACCAAGTAAGTTGGTGTGTTTGAACATTACCAGGAAGAAAGTTTAGGGGCCATTTGATTTGAGAAAACATTTCTTATTTTCACTTTGCTTCCTGATTCTAATGTTTATACATGAAAAATTGAAAACAGAATATGAAAAAAAGAAAACAATAAAAAGTTGTTTTCATTATTTCCTGTACAAATCTAGAAAACAGGAAATAAAGTGAAAATAGAAATTGTTTCTCAAATTCTAAAGTATATTATTAACAAGAACGAAGAAGGTAAGATTTAATACCTCCAAATGATTTATCAGTTGAAGCAGAACTCTCTTCTGTAGTTCCCTTTTTCTCATTCTCCTCCTCTACAATAATAGATTTAGAATCTCCATATGCTGCAATTTAAGATCTTGTTAGATACATTTTTATGGCAATAAGAGAAACAAGCAGCAGTGTGGGAACTTACGATTCAGAAATGTAAGAGCAATTATAAAACAAATGTTGAAAAGCAGAGAAAAGCCAAGGAGAGCACCAATGGAAATCCAGTACCAATAGTCTTCAGTAAACATGCTTCTAATCCTGAGAAGAGCCTTCCCAACTGTTGGCTCAGGAATTCTATGGTCCGTGTTAGGCTGCAAAGAAGATAAATGAATGCAGTTTTGCAAGAAAATTAAATAGAGAAAGAAAATTTCCACATATTAAAGATCTTACAGCACTCCATCTCTTGTCAAGGAATTCGTTGATGGCAATGGCGTTCTGCCCGTACATCATAGGAGAAATATAATAGCCCCATTTCATCCAGGGTTCAAGGTTTTCTGTAAAGGAAATTATTGAAGTTGCATGAACCATTTTTGACTAAGTTGCTTTGAGTGAATGAATTATTGCTTTCTGTCATGCATTTAATTTACCAATTGAGTAGAGAGTGCAAAAGAATAATTGAGGCTCACCTTTGGCAATAATAAACCCACCAAGCACATAAACAATTAGCAGTACAAAGAAACCAAATGTGTTCGCCACAACTAGTGTTCTTCCAAGAGCAGCAATGAAACGGAACAGAGACATACCCATTTGATGAGAGCAAAAGAATGCTAATAACTGACAAAAAAATCTGCAATAATTTTTTAAATTTATTATTGAACACAGTTAATTCCTTGCTACTTGCAACTCAATAACACAAATGAACTATGGAAGTGTGTCTATCAATTACACTAGCAAAATATTACTCCCTAAATACAAAACTGTTCATTAAAAAAATTATTCCTACGCATGCACCTTATTGTACCATGCAAGGTGGTGGGGTTAATACTCGATGCTCATTGATGATTGCTTAGATTTTTATAAAACACGCACACACAGATAACAAACCATAAACATTCAATGCTTCACTTATTAATTTTGACGCGAGGAATAAAAACAAATTATAGTAGATGTACATGCAGCAGTATACACTTCTGGAATGGTTGATTCCTTTATATAAGTTAAGAAATTAGTGCACTTTCATACCTACTTGGAGCTGGAGCATATCCTACAGTGTAATAAGTAAGGACAACCCATAATCCTGACTCCACAAAAGAGAGAGGAATTCGAAAGATCCATATGGGAATTGCAAAAGCCCATGCTGGAAAAAACAATGAATCTCTCTGCTTGAAGAAAACAGGAAGTCTAAAAATAGTCAATGAAAGCTCAGCCATTCCATTGAACATTATATTAGTGAGGCTAAAGAACAATGCACCATAATATTTTCTCCCATCTTCAAGGTGACCACTTCTCATTTCTGTCCTAAAAAACACTGTCATAGTAATCAAAGACATTATCATAATCTGAGTAGTCTTAAATATGTATATGAAAGCACTGCGCTTCATCAGTAGCCACTCTCTTGCAAAGCATGCCTTGAAGAGTTCTAGTTTTGAGATCCCATATTTATCTTTAACCAATGCAGCAGGATGAGTTTTGGCACGGTCGTAAGGAACCTGAAGCTCTTGGGAAAGTTGTTGGCCAATGCCAAAATTGTTGAAGTGAGCTACAAACTCGGGCACGCTGACATATCGATATGGTTTGTCCCTTGTGAACCAGTACTGCTCTTGGTCCTTTCTGGAAGTAACCTCCTGTAAAAAGTCTGCAATTCCTTTCCTTTCGGGGCATTTGAAGCCTACGCTCTCAAAAAAATTGAGAACATTCTCGCGTGGACCTTGGTAGATAATGTGGCCTTCTGAAAGCAAGATAATGTTATCAAAGAGGTCAAATGTTTCTGGTGCAGGTTGTAAAAGAGAGATTATCATTGTAACATCCATGACATGCACTAGCTGTCTCAAGAACTTGACAATTTGGAAGGTTGTGGAACTATCCAAACCAGTTGAAATCTCATCCATTAAGAAAACTTTTGAAGGTCCTACTAACATTTCACCTGCATCAATGATATGAATGTCACTACTTGAGAATTAAACAAACAGGAGATTTGGAAATGGAAAGCAGTAATCGAAGGAGACTTTAACATTTTCTTTAGTAAGATAAAAAAAAATTCTTATAACTATTTTCCCATACCAGTAGTTAACCTCTTTTTTTCACCACCAGATATTCCCCTCCTCATCTCATCTCCCACCAAAGTATCAGCACATATTTCCAATCCAAGAACCTGAATTCATTTTCTTTGATATGTCAAGATGGCAAGAAACCTGGTATAGCGGCTGAAAGGACAGTAATCAATTGAAATAGAGCATCAAACCTTGAGAACATAATCTGTAATGAGACTTGTTTCTTGACCTTCCACTGCTGTGGCTTTCATGAAAGCATCTATCTCTGGATCTGGTTTGAGTCCTGCTTGCTTTTCTCGCTTTATCAATTCTAATAGTAGCTCATGCCTTGTTCCAACTCCCAAGCAGCGTCCAGAAAAATCCAGCGTCTCTCTCACTGTCATCTCTCCATGATGAAGATTATGCTGACTAATATAAGCACATGTTCTTTGAGGAACAAATTCTGATAATTCATGACCACAGTAAGTGACTCTTCCGGATACCTGTTGGTGTATAAATTTGATGGTGCATGATCAAAACTAGGAAACTTGGATTTTATGTTGTTCATTTTACTGAACTTCCTTGTCTATGATCCTTAGGTGAGAAGTACAATCTATAATCACAATAATGGAAAATGAATCATATTCACCATGTTAGAAATAATGCGTAACTGAGAAAAAGATAGAAGAATGAACACTCCAATTCACCATATTTCTAACATGATCATGATTGGAATGAGTTGTTGAACTCAAAAGCAGCGAGTGAGCACTTCAAAGCATTAGCATATGACAGATATGATTGGAAATATATGCTGTCTGACATGATGATAAGTTTCTTAAATTCACTTAACATGTGACGTATCACTATTTTATACGTACCGACCCTGACTGACACACCAAATGTGGAGAAATATTGAAGGGTTTTTTTTTTTTTTTTTTTGGTTAGTTAAAAGCAAATCCTAAATCATGCAAAATTATCATTTAATGAAAAAATATATGTAGGAAGATATCATTGCATCGTTTCTTAAAAATGGAGCAAGAGGATGGCCAACCCTTAAATCCCTGTCCAGTTTCCCAGCAAGTGCTTGCAGCAGTGTAGTTTTTCCTGATCTTGGAGGCCCCAAAAGCAAGGTCAATCTGAACAGTGTTTGAGAAAGATAAATAGATAGGGAAAAGGAAAAAACAAAAGTTAGCAACATACCTAAAATAATACATTAATGCATTTTTGGAAAAGCATTTCTCACATTTGAAACAAAAAAGAATACATTTCCCACAAGAAAAGTAATTTTGTGCAGAGTTCAACCAGGGTCAACAACTGAAACATTGTTATTGAACTCTGGTGGCATTTATATAACATTTTTTGTTTTGTTTTTCTTATTTGCTATGAGGAAAGGTTCAATTGAGACTTGGTCCCCCCTCCAAGCAATCTTAAAGGTACATTCCCAATTTATACTCCTTTTTAAGTTACTAAATTTACTATGTAACACAATTTAATAAAAAAAGAATTTGGATATATTTAAATAAACTTCTCTATATACACTTTAAGAGAAGAAAATAAAAAGAAAAAATAAAACAAAATTTGCCATAAAATTAGTTTATACATATATTAAAAATTATCTTCTAAAAATTTAATAAGAGAAAATTTCTACGAATTAGTTTATCATAACCTCAATTTAACTTATGAGAAATTTATTTTCATTTTTTCATCTGACTTTTTTCTAGAAATGTTTTTGTAGAAGTTTACTCAATCATATCTTCTATCAATTACCTTGCAGGCTTGACAATTCCACTAACATCCTGGAGTATCTTGATAACACTTTTCTTTGATGGAAGAAGATTAATTGATCCAAGAATTCTCTGTTTGCACAAACCAAGAAGAAAATATCATTAGACAAATGCTCTAAAGAAATTTAAACAATTACATTTAAGGGACTTTAAAGAAGAAATGTAAATATCGAGATTGATTGCTTCACAAATCCTTCGGTAAGGTGACATTATATTGATACTAATAGCTGTTTCATTATACTTCAAAAGTTAATTGTTACATAACGCGTATCTGTATATTACATTGTAAAAATAAGGAGTACTAGCAATACATTTTATAATTTCAAAAAATTTCATTTAATAAAAAAAAGTGTCAAGACATTGTGATTCTAATAGTATTTTCCTGAAGATTATCCATCCATATCGATATATTATAAATTCTTCAGTGTTTCAAGACTTTGCATTAGGTAACATTTTTTATCATATTTTTAGTCTTCTCAAATCTTATTACTTAAATTACTCAATCGCAATTTAAATTCAAATTTTAATTTTTTACATACTAATTGATAAAACATTATATTTTTTAAAAATAATATATTTCTTAATTTCAAAATATTTTTTTTGTATAATAAAATAGAAGTTACATTATTGACAATGAAAATGCTTTTTTATATTTTTTTCTAAAACATATAATTCTACTAATATATTTTTATCTCTTATATATTATATCTTGTTTTATTTCATTTTAATTTTAAATTGTATTTAAATTTTAAAATATCCGTATAATGCAGAAAATTTTATAGTTTAAATTTAAATTTTAATAGACATACATTTTCAGTATAATTGTTTTAACAGTTAATCAATAAAATATTATCTTTAATATAAATTTTAAGTTAAGTATTATAAAAAAATAATAAACTTCTTATGCATGGCAACTGTAATTGTTTATTCTTAAATTTATTCTCTTACTTTATTATTAACAGTTAAAACCCTTTACTTCTCTATATAAAGTACTAAACAATATATTGTTTTTGGTGTACAGAAAGGTATTTCCTGATCCATAGGAACTAATCTCTTTCGATGCATAAGCACAATCTTTTACTCTAAAGAAATTAAATTGGAAACATTGCATTTCTTAAAATTTACTGAAATCAAAGTTTATCTAGTACATTTTTAAAAAAAAAAGTTTATCTAGTAATGATTGAGGCTGTCAAAATTAAGAAGAAAAAATCTATTGCATGATTGAGACTTCGAAGGAAAAGGCGATTGAGACTTTTCGTTTGCAATATTAGTCATTGCATATTCAAGTGACTAGCATGCATCAATTTTTTTATAATATCCTATCTATATTAGCACAAAAATGAAAACTTAAAATTTAAAAAATTTATCATGATACAAGTTAGTAATATTTGAAAGCAACAAAAAAAAGGGTAGTGATATTTAATATTTTACAGTTTACTGTATAAGGGACTTTAAGCCCAATCAAGTACCTCACTCAAGTCAACTCATTTCTCTATGTTCAAAATTAATTTAGTATGATTTATTTTTAATACTATAATTAAGATGTGTATCTTAATTAATGTAACCATAAATTTTAATTGAAATAATACGTGTAATATAGATGATTGATTGTTAACGCAAAACAAACAAACTCTTACAAGTTAACCAATGAATAGTTAGTATCACTATTCCCCCAAAAAAATGAAGTTAGTATCTTTTGCATTTCATATTCTTTATCTCCTAATAACTATTTTTCCCCCCAAATTTTATCAACCTGTTTTTCCATTTGAGTATTAATTGTAGGTAGCTATCACCACCAGTCTGCATCTACACAGATGTACAGGTGCACGTGGGTCCCATTGGAGGACCTGTTAGCTCAAAGTTAGGAACAAGTAATGTTCAAGTACTTAAAAACACTGCACAACCAACGTACTTCAACAATACACGTACATCAGATGCATACTTACTAGTTTTAAAATATACATTTTTTGGATTACCAATTTTTTTTTTATAGAATTTTTTGGATTACCAATTTAAAATATATTTTACAGCTTCAAACAAATAAGAAATCGGCAATGTTATTCCTGTACTATTTTTTTTATATCTCTCCTTTTTTATATCACAACTATATTTTACAATTTTCTGCTGACCTTTCTTCTTCTTCTTTTTTTTTAGAAAAAAAAAGATATAAAAGGGGAAAAAGTGTAAAAATATTATTATTTTTCATTAAAAAAAAAGTACCATATGTACGATCAAAAACCATTTCAATTATTTGACGAGTGAAAAAGCAGAAGGTGATCCTGTATAATAAGCTCTTGAGCATAACAAACAAACGAAACGAGTTTTTCATACGTATTTCTATTTTCCTATACATAATTTATAAAATAAATCTTCCATTTTCCTAACTCTCAATTAGATTTTTTTTTATGAACAACTCTCTCTATCAGATATTATTAATAATCTCTCTCTTCTCTATTTTGGATGGATATTTTATATAATGGAAAATTTTAATAAAATGTTTTACTTTCGATTTTCTTACTTATCAAACCGATTAGAGTTCGCCTTATATGAAACCCATTATTTGTTATGATATGATTTTTTTAAAAGATATTATGAGTTGATAAAAAACTAAAAATTATTCTTTATTGCAAAAATATTTATTATATAAAAACACAAAAATCGTTCAGTACATATACTTTAAAAGCAATTTAAAATATTGAAATGATTATATTTAGTGTCTTTCACACTAAATGCCTATGAATAAACAAATAAAAAACTCTTTTACATAAGGACAAAATTTAAGTTTAATACCTAAAATATATTTTGGTATTGTTATTTGATAAAAATAAATAAAGATTTACCTTGACAATTAATATTGATCTTTAATGGTATTAACTTTTATCGTACACATTACAAAGATGAAAATTTAATTTAAATTAGAAAATAATATTAAAAACACCTACAATAATGTATGTAAAAACATTTTATATGGTAATATTTATTATAAAAATTATTAAAAAGACTCTCTAACTTTAATATAAAAAAGAAAATACCAAAACTAATTTTGCCCTTTATGCAAGTCCCATTAAAAAAATATGATCACACTCTTTTCGGTTCAATGCGAATTTATCACCAAATAATAGCCTATCTTGTTAATGAATGTTTTCATCATAGTAGTAATTAATAAGGTTTTAATATATTCAATTCAATATTTTAACTGTCTTAAAAATAAGTATTGCATTAGTTTTATAATTCCAATATAATCAACATTTTATTTCCCTTCAATAATTTTATTTAACATTTTTTATTTTTATATATCTTTGTTAAGTCAGTCTTAATAACTTATGTTAAGAGGATAAAAATAAAAGATTTTATTGAAAAATATTTTACTATATATAAAATTTATCTATTCTTTTTTAATAAAATCTTTTTACTTTTATTTCCTTTACATCAATTGATGTTATATATATAGATAGATATATGCTTTCATATAATACAATAGACATATAAGTTTGATTTATATCCTTTTCTCTCCATATTAAATATTTATAAGATTTCAATTATTTAATATATTTATTAAGACAGATAGAAAAAAAAAAAACTTTCAAGCCACCCTGTCATGTCATTAAAATTAGAGTAAAATCATTTCAATTAGATTTTCTTTTTGTGGTGTTAAATTTGATATATAACGAGTAAAATCATTCTCTCATAAATAAGTGTTAAAAACAGTGTATATCGATCATTTTTCACTAATTTAATGAGAATATTAAACAACGTCTTGAAGATACTTAATAAAGAATTACAAGTAACAAAAAAAAATAGCAATGCATTTTCATTTTTCACTTTATTATTTGTATTTTTATTTATTAATTCTTTAATCAGGTGACGCGATTATTAGACTTTTATATTTAATGTCATTAACTGAGAAACATCAAGTACATATCATTAAGGTTTTAATTACTCCTTTGATCCCATATTTTCTATCATTTTAAGGTTTTTATTTATTTTAAAATATTTATCACTTCAAAAGTAAAAAAAAAAATCATTTAATAATATCACCTAAATATTTAATTAATTTGTAACTATATTCTAACTCTTTTAATAAAAATATTTTGAGTTAAAAAAATTATTTTATTAAAATAATTTATATAATTAATAGTATGAAGGAAGATTATAAGATCCAATGAGTATATTTTAATTGATAATACATGTTAAATTTATGGAAAAAGATTATAGTTAAATTCTCACAAAATACATCTTCACAAGATGAATAAAATTTTAAATGTGATCAAGTCCTAAAATGAAAATTAATCTGATTGTGGCCGAAAAATTGAGAGTTGGTAAGAATACCTCAAAATCCCATAAAAGCTACAAATCTTAAGTATACCTTTAATACACATTACCATATGTTTGCCTTGTAACAAAAAAAAAAAAACATTTGTTTGCCTTTAATACACACATGTGGATTGTTGACGGTTTTTAATTTCATTTAAAATTTTAAAAGCTGGGTTAGCAAGCTTTGTATTGAAACTAAAAGGACAGAGATTACAAAGGGTGGAAGCCTGGAATGTAACATATTCAACCACACACATATATAGGAATAAAAGAATACCTCTATCGCATTCATGGTGGAGTTCACTAAGGTTGGCAGTGCTCTGGTTCCATTAAATGCATCTCCTTCCACAAACAAATGCTCAAATCGGACTTCAACTTTTGGAATCTCTATAGCGACCCTAATCAACACAACAAATTAAACATGAAACTTCCACAATCATCATCAGTTAGCCTTTTAGATAATTAGATCACACAACATAATCCAAAAGAGTCAAATACACAATTAAAATATGAATATGAATTGGTAGTCCAAACATGAAAATCAAGACCTGTCATGTCATGTGTCCATGCCTCATACCAAAACCAAGAACAAATAAACAAATACTAAGTGGTTTATGTTCTTGGTGACATGATGAACACTAGATTTTGTGATATATAATAGGAAGCAGAGGAAATAAGACAATAATAAATAAAATGAAATACAATAAAATAACCTATCAATCCTCTCCCTCATTCTACGAAGAAATCTTTCATTGTCAGCTTCAACATTCCTTAAAATGGCATGGAGGAGTTTCTTCTTGTCCTGGAAACCAAGATTGGATATATCAACCTCGTCATAATTGAACCTTCCACTCTCTTCTAAGACCCTTTTGACTATGCTTTTCCTTAGCCTCTCAAATGTTGGAAGCCTCTCTATAGCAGCCCACATGAGCTCCTCTTCATCATTATCATCATCCACTCTAGTGCTTCTCTCAAAAACATCTCCACCATGTCCAGCACCAGCACCCCACATCTCAGGAACACTTGCTGAGACCCAACTCCTCCTGCTCATAGACCCTATGCTCATCCTCAAGCTGCTCAATGACCTTGCCACTTCATCTGCTTCCACCCCTTCCTCCATCATAGAGTGAAGGTGAAAATTCTTGTGTGAGAAGCTAAATGATGGGAAGTTTTCACAAGTCCCAAATAATATCTTTATGTGTGGAAGTTTTGAAGGGTTCTAGTGAATTGTTTCAAATCAACTGTTTGGGTAGCTTAGTTGTACGATTGGTTCCCTTCACTTAAATTTAGATAAACTATTTTTTATTTTATTTTTGGATTTGTAATTCTTGTACTCTGTACAGGAAAGTTTTTTTTCAAAAATATACTTTATATTTTTTATTCTTAACTTGTACTTTCTTTTTTAATTATAAATGTATTATCTTAGTACTTTTAATTCATTTCTTATTTTCAAAGTTATAATAAGAAATAATTTGTCTTTGTTTTTATTTTAACTTTTCTTGTATATTTAAAAAAAAAAGGATAAAATGATATTTTATAACTAAAAATATAACGAAAAATATTTTTCAAAGATTTTTAAAATTATGTTTTAGATGTCAAAATAATTACATGGACATTAATTTTGAAAGCACAAGCATAACACCCTTGGGTCCTCTCTCATACAGTCCCAAACATACAAATCACAAGTGTGCGTACGGGTGGTTTTAGTAATTAATTAGGAAGATTTCCAACGAAACTTCCTTACTTTGTCCATACAGAACTAAAACAAGTGGTTCGGAAGTCTTATACGTGACTTGCTTCTCTATTTTAAGAAAAATACTTTTAACTAATATATGTTTAACAAATTTAAAATAGTAAGATCATTTTTTTAAAAAAATTGTATAATTTCTAGTAAATTAAAAGTACTAATTTAAAATTATTTATATATAAAAATTAAACTTATTAGAATAAACCAAGAATAAAATTATTATGAAATATGTAGATCAACTAGCCTAAAATTATTTTAATTTAATAAGTAATTTTATATATAAATCTTATATATATAATTGAGTTAAATGCTAAAAAAAAATATTTACCTTTATAAAATTACAGACACCAACACCGAAAACCAAAAATGAAATTAACGGACTGAAATGTAAGGTGCGATTTTATCCTGGACCGAAATGTAATTCAACAACAATCAATATTTTTAAATTATGTGATTTTTATTATTTTATCATTAAAATAAATTTAAGGAGATGTAACTTAATTAGTTGAAAAAATATGTTAATTATTAAAAAAAAATTGATAGAGAAAGTGATGCGTAGTGGCTTACTATTACTATTAGGAACAGCAACATACAACAATCTATTCAGCCTTGTAACTTGTAAGGTTAAGGAGTCCCACACTCCCACCCACTCCCGGAACATCTCGTGACGTTAAAGTTTTTTTTTTTTTTTTTTCTTGAAAGACAAGATATTATTGAATTTGATTTGGCCCACAGGATGTCTTCCAAAAATCACAACAGAGGATACAAAAAAAAGTTTACAATGAGTATCCACTATCCCGTAGCAAAGGCTAACGTTATTTTCTAATTTTTTAGTAGTGAAAATATGAGAATTTGTTTTTAAATGTCTATTTTTGTTTAGTTTTACAAGTCATCTAATTGAAATTATCATATCAATTACACTATCTAATTCGCTTTCTACAATATTTCTGATCGAAATTTTCTACAATAATATTTGCAATAAATTTATTTCATTTGAATTAGGTAAACAAATTATTTTAAAAAATCACGTACATCACATACGGATAAATCTTGTACAATGTATTTTCATTGTAGATATTCCAAAATATATGATAGAGTATAATGTTAGTGAAAAAATCAATTTTCTTTTTTGGTTTTAAATTCATAGTCTCGATATTTAAAGTTAGGATAAAATAAGCCAAATTTTAATTTATTAAAATAAAATTTGTCAAAAATTTAAAACTTAAAAAAAGTATAATTATATTTTTTTAGTTAAAATATTTCGTTGAAAATAATCTTATCTGAGATGATTAAAATTACTATAAACAATAATATATTTTTAAAATATTTAACATAATTACATATAAAAAAATATCTTCACATTTGTTTCCTCATTTGCAGTTTCTTGCTGGTTGCTTTTTCTTTCGTTGGTTTTTTAGCTCTGATTATAACAAAAAAATAACCTGCACTCGTTGAATAATAATCGTTTCCCTTATAACAACAAAGTGCACACAAAGGATTTATACTTATCTCAATATAAAAAAATAAAATAAAAATGTTTTCTACTTATATTGTGGCGTTGTCTCATTGTGTTCATTAATTTGGCGGGCCGAGGTCCCAGAACAATGTCAAAAATTATTAATGTAGGGTATGATGCAGGGAATGGTAAAGCATCTTAAAAGTAATAGACTACGATTTAATTGATTGATTAGATTTTAACTTAAATTGGTCAAAATTCTCTTTTAAAACCTTAAATTGGTCAAAATATTTTTTTTTTCTTAACCATGTATGCCTATTATAAGAGACATTATATTGTTAGGTGCAATCTATTAAGTTGTTTCAAGTATTTAACGTAAATTATATACTTATGACTTAAATTTAAAATCATTAATTAAGGATTTGTTTAGGATGGTGAAAAGTTTTTATTTTTTATTTTTAAATACAATTTAAAAAAAATGTATTTTTCCAAATTGATTTGAAATAATTTTAGTTCATTGTCAAAATATAAGATTCAGCAAAAAATAATG
The DNA here is from genome assembly GCA_007407185.1 of Glycine tomentella. Lineage (NCBI taxonomy): Eukaryota > Viridiplantae > Streptophyta > Magnoliopsida > Fabales > Fabaceae > Glycine > Glycine tomentella. The sequence goes on from PYAF01003637.1 coordinate 138,891, forward strand.
TCAATATATATTTAACAATAAATAAATAACTAAACCCCCACTAAAGAAATCTCATAACAATTTAATGTTAGATTATTTTTATTAACTTAATC
>PYAF01003637.1:148326-164289 GCA_007407185.1 Glycine tomentella
CTTTCTAGCTAATTGTCTTGCATGGAAGATTTTAAGCATTTAATGATATTGTTTAAAAGTTAACTATGTTTTTTTTAACTAATTTTTTTATGGTATTAAATTATTGTTTTTTTGCATATTAATATAACTCTTTAGATTTTTTAACAAATTTTATGTTCATTTAGTGACTAAAAATTTGTAAATTAAAATTCTCTACATTATTTTAATGACCTAAAATCAATTATATAGAAAAATGGATAAATTTAAATAACGTTTGAAAGTATTAGAATTTTTTTGATTTAAAGTGTATATATATATATATATATATATTGTAAAATGTTTTGGAGGCCATGCTCTTTAGTATGAATAGATTTAATTAAATAAAAAATAAACATAGAAGAATTGAGAATTTGACAAAAAGAAAATCCCAAGTTAATTTTGTGAAAAAAAAAAATGATTTAGCTAAAAAGCAAAGCGTATCTAGCCACAGCTAGCCCAAACTTCACCACATAATCTTATTTGAGTACAATTTTTAAAAAAAATGTATATGATAATAGTTTTAATTTTGATGAACATCCAAGTGCACACCCATCATGTACTGGTTGCAATTCATCAAGTGGCTATTAAAATCCAAATCAGACGAATCTGTTAAAAAAAAAAAAAAAAAACAATACTCATGCGATTATAACAATTAACAAGCATAGATAAAATAACAAAACCATTTATTTATTGATGATTACCTGCATGAGGCGTATTCCCTCACAAAATGTCCTTGCACATTTATTTTCCGCGTTAGCGCTCTTGTTGGAGTCCGGCCGCCGTTGCTGCCGCCCTGTCCTCGCCATGGGGGCAGATTCGCCACCCTTCACTGCCTCAAATACCCTCCTTGTCCTCCTTGGCATTTTAATACCTTAAGTTGGCTCACTCTGTAACGTCAAGAAATTATTTAAAATAAAACATTAGCAAAATCAAACAAAATGGACCTCAAAACTCACACACGTGCAACCACCATGATTGCGACTAGTGTCGTAATGAATGGAAGTACGAAACAAAGAGAAAGAGGGTGGGAAAGAATACGAGCTTAAAGAGAGATTGGGAGAGTAACTAAGTGATGAGTAGCAAAGAGTGTTTATGGTTTGAGTCAAAATAGTTTATGTATTCATGTAACATTCTTATTTTAATATTGGTGGAAATAAAATGGACTATTATTATTAAATAAATAAATAATAAAATTCAGCTACAAATTAATGACTATATATTTGAGAGTTTTGGGGAGATGAAAATAAGTCGGTGGTGTTTGGTTGGTGAAAAAGTTAAAAGAAAAATAATTTTGAAATTGGTAGGACTCATTATATCATTTTATTCCTATTTTTACCCATTTCTCTACTCATCTTTTTTCTATTTCTCTTCCATTAAATACTTTATCTATTTTTGCTTTATGGCTCACATATTTCCCGTCTCTTCTTATTTTCCTTTTTTTATTTTCATCTATCATATTTCTTTCATCTCTACCAAACAAGACATAACTCTTAGTTATCACATTATGTTATCATGTCTTACTAAGTGCTGACCCTAAGTATGATTAGAAGGGCGATCCCCCAGAGCCCCATATTTAGAGCTAGGGACATCAAATTTTTTTATATAATATTATAATTTGATAATGCCAATGTGAGCCTGAAAAGTTGTTTATTGTTAGTTGGATGGTATGATAAAATCTAAAGAAAGATAAGTTATGAACATAAACAAAAAATTAACATAATAATTAAGATCAATTCTAACACCTATTTTTTGTGCCATGAGAAAACCTACAAAATCATCTATTTATAATTATTGAAATATTGTTTATCATGAATTTTTATTGTTGCAAAATTCATTAATAATCCATTTGATTATTTAAAGTAACGATAACATCATGAATAATTAATATTATTCTAAATTTATCATTTATGATATCATGAATAGTTAATAATCCATACAAAATCATTTACAGTAAAATAAAATTAATTAATTTATCTTGTGATATAATATATCACAATTTTTTTAACATTTTTAATTTTGATAAACTCTTTTAGAATAAGTGAAAATGTTAAAATTCTATTTGTGATCTACTGTGTCACAATGTGGATTAAATAATTTTGTTTTGTTTTAAATGATTTTTTATAGATTATTAACTATTCATGTTATCATTAATAACAAATTTTAGAATAATACTAATTATTAATGTTATTATTACTTTAAATAATATTGATTATGAATGAATTATTAATGAGTTTTGTAACAAAAAATTTAAAATAATTATGTGAAAAAAAAATTTGTTTGTTCAAGACACCAAAAAATTATAGCATCGACTCTAATATTATGTTATACGACATATATGGAGACACTTGAGAATTTTACATTGAGATGAGAAGAAACATTAGAAAAGTTTAAATTTTATTATTTAGGATTTTTTTTGTCTTTTAATAATTATAAAAATATCATATTTTTGTTTTTAAATATTAGTACATGAAAAGTAAAAAAATTGTTATTTGTTGATAGTTTATTTTATTTAACATTATAAAACATAATGGAAGTAAAAGACTTTTCATGTATGAGATTTTATTTATGAAAATGATACCTTTCATAATGGAACGGGACTATAATTTTTCACCTTTAAACATTTAAGAATGTATCTAACAGAACATCGATCTATCATGAATACATCCCAAAGTTATCATCTATCCTCTTAAAGCATAAAATGCAATGTTTTTCTTATTAGGCAACAAATTAATCAATAACAAATCTAGATAAGTCTCTTTGCGACGTGAAGTTAGTTAAAAATTATTTTAACACTTAATCAATTTATATAAGAAGAGAAATTAAAAATTAATTAAAAATAAAAATTAAACTTCGTATGTTAGAATTTAAAAATTATAGGTAGTTGTCAAAATTAAATTTAAGATGAGTAAGGACATGAAATGTGATAAAATGCTTGACATGTAAAGAAATATGTGTTTCTATGTTACTAATGTTATGTCTTATGATGGAAATGTTTAAAGCCTTATGTCTCTTATATTGATATGACATGTAATGTTGTTTTGTGTCCACGAGACACTCACTCAGATATATTCTAAATTCTAAATGTTTCAAGCAGGCTTTGGGAGAAAAAAAGAAAGGAAGCATTATTATGCATTTATTCTTTATTTGATGATTTGTATTAGGACATTTTAGTGATTACTTTGAGGATTTGAATAGTACCTTGGATACTAAGGATTAGTTTTTTTTTTTATTTAAATTTATGAAGTTTACTTAAGTTCATTATGAATTTCTTTTATTTCACAAAGTATTGTTTATCCTCTAGCTAGGGTGTTACACTTCATCATGTACTCGGGTTTCTTCATTTTTCTCCTTACTTTGTTGCTTGAGTTCAAGTTTATGCTCCTTCATCGATCCTTTATGCATTACACACAATATACATTTTTCCATTATTTTTATTGACATTTGTATCCTAATGGCAAGTAAATCAAGGAAATAAATGTTAAGTTGTTAAAACTACGATATATGACTTGTTGCCAATGGCAAGATGTGGCAATATGGTAAGCTAGAACTGGTGATAGGTGAATTTGCATTGCATCCATTAACATGATCAATAATCATGTATGAAGTTGTAGAAGGAGAGAAACATGCATGGTAATTAATTTGTCTGAGATGGACATGGTTGATATGTCTGAGGTAAACTAGTGGCATATGGATGATTGGAATTGGGTTGCAGTATGAAGAGTTTTGGACATTGTGTGCTTAATGGGCTAACAACCAAGTTCTCCTAAGGTTAGATTGTGCTAAAATGTGTACTTGCAAAAAACATTTATAAGAGTTGACAATAATGTATATATTGAATGCAATGCAATGGTGTTGATGGTATTTATAACAGTCAATGTTGAGTTTGATTCCCTAATATGAGACATATATACAAAAGCCTCTTAAGGGCAAGGATGCCCTATCTTGGTGTAGCCGCAGGATAACCTTGCTATATGACAATGTACAAGCTACTATATTCATGAGTGTATCTTAGGCATCTTGCATATGGACATTGGCTTTGGTCATTGATCATATCGATCGATCATAAGGTGAGACGTTTGGGTTTGAAATATATAGCCCCATAATACAAGTTAGACCTTAAGCTCAACCATTAATTAACAATAATGATTAAAGACTTTGATATTATTTTTTTTACAGCTTTTTTACAAACAAATAGAAAAACATGAAACCCAATTACTTAAATTAAATCAAATTAACATAAACTTGATTAATTTGGTTCAATTTAGGTTAATTAAGTACGTTATAAATTTTCACTTAAAATATTTAACTCATCTTATATTATTACTTTATAATTGATTTAGCTTTGGTATTTCCCTGAATTTGACCTAATATGATCTATGAATAATCTTATTTAATGCCACATCATTACTATCTTCCAACTAAACATAAATTGTGATACACGACTATTTTGTTTTCCTTAATAATATGGTAGTACAATTTTGTAGTAAATTTTGTGTTTACCCTTAATACCAATTTTGCCTTTGAACACTGTGGGTTTTAGAATGCTTAAATTAAAGGTACTTAGGTATCGTTTTATTCACTTAATTAAGGCATGTTTGTATCAATCGCTATCCATGATTGTAGCCTATGAAATTACTTTTTAACAGTTAAAGATTATATTGTAGTTAATTGTTTTAGGTCTTTTAGGTAATTTAATGTTCAACTCTGGTCTAACAGAAATATATTAAGCGATTAAAATAAAACCTTTTAAACTTAATATAACCAAATCGAAACAACAAAATATGGATTAAGAACAAAAAATCTATTTTATCCTATTTTACATTTTGTGGAATTTTTTCATAAAATTATTTGAATAAAGAGTGTAATTATTGCCTATGTAATAATTTTTCTACTTAAAAGATTTTCATAAGAAGCCATTCTCCTATTTTTAAATATAGTCAAGTTTCAAAGTATTAATTTTTATATTAAAAATATTTTAAAGATTTAGTCAAGTTTTAAACATATTGACTTTTATATTATAAATTCGAATTCTTATTCTTACTCATGAGGTCATTTTCTTTTGTATTTTGTGTGCGTGTGTGCGTTAAGTGGATTCGCTATTCATAAAAAAAAAAGTGGATTCGCTATTATTTAACACTTTTATTTTATTAGAAAGTTAAATTATAAAATCATTTTAAATTTTCTTTTTTTTTCTCAAATTAAATTTCAACTTTAATTACTTTGATTTATTTTAAAATATTATAATTTTCCTTTTTGTCAAAGCTCAGTTATTTATCCTTTCAAATTTGACTATTTTTATAATATCTTAGCTATTTATGTTTTTACTTCTTTAAAAATAAAATTTATACATGTTTCTTTAACTATATTAACATTTTTATGTTAATATTTTAAATTTATAAATTTCCACTTTAGTTATTTTAAATTATTTGCATGTTAAATTTCATCTCTATATTTATTTAGTCAATAATTTTTAAATTTTTATTAGTTTAATTTTGCACATATCTCTAGACTCTAGTATTAATATTACAAATAACTTATAGTTGCTGAAAATCTTGGTCAAGGAAGAAAAAAATTAAAAAATTAGTTTCTATAAAATTTTAAAATAACTAACTAGAATTATTGTTATTTTCGATGGATATATATGGAGAACTAGTTTAATAAAAAATTGGTGTTTGTTTATGGATTTGAACAAAAGTCAATTAATAGCAAATAAAACTATATTTTAAGGAAAAAGAGAAATATCTAAATAAAGATAAATGCTATCGACCTACCAGACATGTACAACAACCGGAAAACCTGACAAAATCCTGTCTGTTGATATTCTAGCGAGGTACTCCGGTTGGGATTTTAAAAAATAAACTTTTTTACTACAACTTAACATAAAACTCATTTTAATTATTATTATAAGATTGATATATTAAAATATAAGAATCCCTACTTTAATTTAAGTAATTTTTTTTAACAAAATGTGTGTGTGTGTAATTAAGAAATTGTTAGTATTAATTTACCTCTTCTTAACTGAAATTAAATTGTTTTCCTTAAGTGCTTTTTCTTTTTTATTCAATTTTTAGTTCGATTTTTGTAAGATGTTTAGTTTTACTTAATCCTTTGAGTAGAAAAAGATAGAATATAAGTATTTAATAAGCGGAGAGTCTTTTTTTAAAGTTTTTTTTTGTTATATCAAACTGAGACACCATTCTGTATTCTATATTTTTTTTTTGTTATAAAAACATTTAACCTGACTTTTAAAGTTTTCGTTATCTTAAAATTATGTAAAAAGAAAGAAGGAAGAAAATAAAATCAAGCCAATACTTATAGTAACGAATTTTTTAATAAGTATAGTGATATCTAAAAACGAATACAACTAAAAGATATAAGTATATAATTTTTATATGACCCTGTCTGATAATAGAATAACATATGCGATTCTAAAAAAGGATCAAGGCTGAGTGAGAGAGAGAGCGAGAGAAAATTATCAACAATTAGATTGTTTACTCCATCACTTTAAATAAATAATGGAAATATAAAGTAATGATATAAGAAAACTCTTTTAATTCTATAAAAAAGAAGAGTCTTTTAATTGTCTCTTTATCAATTTTATTTCCAATTTACATAGTATTATTGTTTTTTCGATTTTTTTTTTCATATATTTTTAAAGGTTTTAAAACTTGCTACCAAAAAAAACTTTTTAAACTTTTGGAAGAATCATGCCCCCCTGTCTGTCACAATAAAGATTCGCGTGTGTTTTAAATAATAAGATTTGTTTGTTTGAATGGCCCATATTTTTTTTAAGTATAACGGATAAAGTGGAATTTCTGACTTTTTATAAATTATTTATGAATTTAATGGTGGGTATAACTCACATGGTGATGCAATGATATAAGGGACCCGTGTTGTGATTAATTACATAAATGAAAACAATTTGCTTAATGGAAGAATTTATATTTGATTTATAAGTTAATATTTATATAACTTGTAAATAATTATACTAAATCAGTAAAAAAAAACAATTATACTAAACATTCCCTTGATGACGTAATAGCCGGATTATTTTAAAACACATTGTCAAGTTAAATTCTAAATGGACATTACAATATATGAAAAAATACCAGTCAGAAAAAATATATAAAATTTGATTTGCTGATTAAGTTTTAATTTCACCCGCTCAAACATGCAGTGGAATATCTTTTATTTTAAATAAAATAAATAAATATAATATCAAAACTTGTGATTTCTTTCAGTTTATTTAAGCCTCTCACTGTTTTTTCTTTTAAAAAAATCATAAGTATCCTTTCTTATTTAAAATGATAACATTTATAACATAATGAAATTAATTTTTCTAATATTATTCATACATAAATTTGTAAACTCAAAATATTAAGGATTTGAAATGAATTCTCATATTTTTTTCATGGACGTGGCTTTAAATCTCTTTTTGAAATAATTATTCTCAAGAGAGATTTTATGAGGCTAAGTGTAATATTTTGAGCAATTATTTTTAAGTGTATTTCACAAGTTTCTCCAACATATCATTGATGTGCTGCTTGGCGGCAATCAGGGTGCCTTCAAAATGCTACAACTTTTCTGAAAAGGAAAAAATAAAAAGAACAAAACTTAGTTGATATGTCATTGAGAATTGAGGAATAGTATAAAAAGACAAAAAAGAAATTAAAAAAGAATTGTAAGCAGATGGGCCCCTTGACCCAGTGGCCTATTTAGTGTGAAGGCACCAGATGGCCCAATAATAAACTGCCGGCCCATTATGCCCCCACCCCCTCTTTGATTCCCTTCTCAAAACTCTCCATTACCACTCACAGCCCACAGGCACACACACAGACCTTCTCTCTCTCTCTCTCTCTCTTACAAATAACAGAGCAAACTCTAACTTCATTGTTATCATTATTATCATCATCCTTATTGTTATCACTAACAAAACAATGCAGTCCTCCGGGGAGGAAGACTCCGGCAACTCCGCAACCGCCGGCACGGAGTGGACGTTCTCCGCAAAGTCCCACGCGCCCTCCTCGGACCCCTCCTGGGACGCCATACAGCGCTGCGGTGGCGCCACCCTGGCACTCGGCGACCTCCGCTTTGTGCAGCGCGTGGGGAGCGGCGACATCGGAAGCGTCTACTTGGTGGAGCTCAAGGGCTCCAACGGTTGCCTCTTCGCGGCCAAGGTGATGGACAAGAAGGAACTCGTTACCAGGAACAAAGACACGAGAGCTAAGGTCGAGAGAGAGATATTACAAATGGTGGATCATCCTTTTTTGCCTACTCTTTATGCCTGTCTCGATTCGCCGCGCTGGTCTTACCTCCTCACCGAGTTCTGCCCCGGCGGCGACCTCCACGTCCTCCGCCAGCGCCAGCCAGATAAACGCTTCCACCACGCCGCCGTTAGGTCTGTATGCCTCCTTAATTTCATTACTTTTAACTCTCCTTGATCGATGTTAATGTGCATGTGAGCTTTATTAATTACACTTTGGCCTAAATGTCTACGTGTTGGGACAATTTTTAGATGATATGTAACTTAATGTTATTAATTTTTTGCCTCAAGCTTAATTACGATCGTCTAATGATATACATATTTTTTTATCGATAAATATTAGTGGAAGATTCTTTTTTCTCTCTATTTCTTTCATTCTTAAATCTCTGTTAGATTAACCTTATATATCTCTTAATATTATAAACAAACATGTGATTGTTTTGAATTATGTACATAATTCCCGTGTTTGATTTCTAGACAAGAGATTGCAATTTTAGATGATGAATGAACATGCTGCATGCAGAAAATATATAATTTCAAAGAACGATTAATTTCTTACTAATACTTTGTTATGTTATTAATATACATATAATTAAATACGTAAGGTTATAAATAGAAACAAACTTAATAGCTATGAGTTGCTGTCTGAGATGTTGTTTGTTTGTGGTTAGTGGGATTTGTAACTCAATTAACATTGGCATGTGTTGGAGGTTATTCTTTCGTCTAGTCGTGTTTCTTCCTAGCTATCACCGTAATGTAACCAAAAGGACAATGTTTAATTAATTAAATAATTAATTTCTAGTGAGGGAGAGAGAGAAGCCAAATAAACTTGCTCTCTCATTTGGTGCAGTTTCGGGATGGGAAAGTGGGGATAGGTCCTTGGCTTTGAGTTGAATTGGCTTAGTCTGTTCATAATTTCATTGACTGTGGGCCATCAGATTCAATTCCTGTCTCCTCTGATGCCTTTGATTGTGAGCCCACGAAGGCCTTTGCTGTGTCCGTCGTGCACCAAATAATAATTTAGTGCCACCCCCACTTAACCAGTAACCATTATCGGAAAAATGCTATAATAATATTAATAATAATTCCCTATCTCGTCTTTTCTGAATATCTAGATATTTAATTGTTTTTCCCTTAACACACTTTTTTAATCTTGCCGAAACTTGGATTGGGACCTTCATACTAAACTATTGCATAAAATAACTAATGGAGCTTTGGTTTAGGCAAAAGGTTTTACTTTCACAAAACAACGAATCACAATTAAATTTTTTTATTTGTTGAAAGGAATCTATATATTTTTAGTTGCTGCTGTGACTTGATTGCCTTGGTTTACATAGAAGTTACTTGTAGATAAAAAAAAAAAAAAAGAAGATTGCCTTGAAGTATATATTGAAATGCAACTTACTGGCTCTAAATAGGAATGGCCATAATGCAATGTAAGCTGTAAATTTATAAAGCAATATATCTTTTCATTTATTTTTTCTTCTTAAAAACAAAATTTTATGACGTTTTCCTTGGTCAAATTTTAAAAATAATGGCTATGATTATTCAAAAATGGACCCCACATAACCTAATTATTGAAGAAATATTGATTGTAATAAAATTATGATGCTGATATACCAAAAATAATATGATGCGGATAAGAACAATTTTACTATTTTGTTGACTTGAATGTCCAAGCTTCAAATGTGACTATTGGTTCATATTTTAGTAGTAATAATAATTTGAGTCTTGGCTGTTAAAGGTTCTATGCATCTGAAGTTGTGGTTGCGTTGGAGTACCTACACATGATGGGGATAATATACCGTGATTTGAAGCCTGAAAACGTGCTCATAAGATCAGACGGTCACATAATGCTCACAGACTTTGACCTCTCATTAAAAGGTAACGATACCACATCAACGGCTCAGATCGTGTTTGATCAAGATCCACCCACCAACACCGGTTCTAACGAACATTCCAAGAACCAATGTGCGCCCGCCATGTCATCATGCATGTTGCCCAATTGCATCGTCCCATCTGTCCCATGCTTCCACCCAAAGCATGGGGGTAGCAAGAGGTCCTCTCGCTGTGGGTCCATTGAGATCATAGCAGAGCCAATAGAAATTCGATCAACGTCGTTCGTTGGGACCCACGAGTACTTGGCGCCAGAAGTGATTTCGGGGGAAGGTCATGGTAACGCCGTTGATTGGTGGACATTGGGTGTGTTCATTTTTGAAATGTTCTATGGGATTACACCCTTCAAGGGGCTTGAGCATGAGCTAACTCTAGCCAACATAGTGGCTCGAGCCCTTGAGTTTCCTAAGGAGCCGATGATCCCTGGACCAGCTAGGGATTTGATCTCACAACTTTTGGTCAAGGACTCAACAATGAGACTAGGGTCGACAATGGGTGCCGTGGCAATTAAGCACCATCCATTTTTCAACGGAGTCAATTGGGCATTGTTGAGGTGTGCTACCCCTCCATACATCCCTTCCTCAGACAAGTGCAAGGAGTTGGTTCGACTCTATAATTGCACAAACAACGCTATAGACTTCTATTAGAAGCCAGAAGAACACAACTGACACGGTTCATATACAATTCAAAGAACTACCATGGGATTACTAAAATTTTAAAGATTAAAAAAACATTGTGTGGATTTTGTGTAATTAATTAATTAATTAATTAATTATAGTCGTGTAAAATAAATCTCTCCTATTGCAAAAGGCAAAGAAGCAGATCGATCAATGGGGGCATATGTTAGGTGCATATGATGTATCTGTGTGCACAACTGGAGTTGGTCTAATTAACAAATTTATTTGATTTTTAGAAAGGACTGAACAAATAATTTCAAATTATTCAATGGATACCGGATTTTTAATGTTATGAAATGGAAAAGACGTGAAAATAACTATGACAAAACCTAACATCATTTATTTTAGATTTAGTTTGCTAATTTTACTTTTATATTTCTCTTTCTGATAATATGAAAGGGAACGTAGGAAGATTCGAATATGAAATAAGGCAACTCTTGCTCACTTCCTACTGTTCCTGTTTCGCTTGTCTGCATCAATTATTGCTTCTTAACAGATGTTGTTGATGGTTGGTGGACCTACCATTTCAACTGCCAACTGCATCTAGTTTTTTGGTGTATAAAACAAGGTTTTTGCCCTCATTTTGATTTTGATTCACAGAGTTGGTGGTTGCAATTACCAACCATGTTAATTCTAGCAAGGAAAAAAAAAAGCCATATAACAGTTATGCATTGAGATTTCCCCAATGATTATCTTTTCTAGGATTTGACTAGCCATGAATATACTAGTTACATAAATAAAATTTATACATAATTAACTAGAATAATGGAACATTTATATATAAGACATTTTATTATTAAGAAATTTCTGTTTTTATATTGAACGGTTAAAAAGAAATAACAGGGTAAGCGACATTTTTTGTTTGTTTTTCGTTTTAAAGGAAAGTTACAGTTTATTTTATGTTGTTTAACTCAATCACTCTACTCTCGTGTGATGTCAAAGAAATATAAAATTTCTCATTTTATCTTTATATGCGTTGGCCCATTGTTATCGAACTTCTCCACGATACTTTCAATTTTTTTAAGTAGAAGACATTTGAGTCTGGTTCATTAATGTACTTGGACGTGAATGCATAAACTATTGCTGGGTCTTAAGCTACAAGGACGTTTATCTTCCTTTAGCACCCAAACATCCAATTGGGTTTGAGTAAACTGAAGCAGCTTTGCCAAATGAGTTTAACGAAAGGATTTAAAGTAGATAGTTTGCTCATGGACATTGTGGACGAGTATTTTTCAATTATATTGACATAAGAATTTCATTTAATCAAAATTATGTATGTGTATTTTTTTTTCATGCATTTCAGGGTTTTATTTTATTGCTTATACTTTCTCAATAAATCACAAAGCACTATGCTGCGAGCTAGTTTAACATGCATTTCATACCTGTTGGCTGTTGCTGACCTCGATTTTTAGAAAAGGTAATTAATATACAAATAGAATTTTTTTGGGCACGGGCAAATAGAACTTCTTTTTTCATTATCAAACCGGGCAAATCGAACTTCAACTGCTTATAGAAACAACTTAGTTAAAATAATGAACCCTTTTTTAGAAGAGAATGAGAATGTCAAGGAAAGAGATAAAAAACATTGTTTCACAATTAAAGATGACCTTGAAAATTATTGAAAAACACTCAAGTTTCATATCAACTAAGAATAGTACTAAAATATAGTAAACAAATGAAGGACAACATTCACACTTTGAGTTATGTTTTGTGATTAAATTTGACCAAAACTCATTGTAAGATGATATTAGAGTCTATGGTAGATCCATTAAATGGGTTACCAACAACTTAACCAGACACCAAGTCCAAAAGTGCTGGATGTAAGGGTGTATATTGGAAAAAATTCAAATTTTACATCGACAGGATAACACCAAGATATAACATATAATTGGGAGTAATCCTGATCCTTTTTGAACTAACTCTTTTGGATTGAGTTGGACCCAAACACATTCTAAGAGAAATATTGGGGGTTGAGTTGATTTGATTAACAGAACAAAGAAAATCAATGGGAACACAGACAAAGAAGTTAAACTCTCAATAAAAGCACATTAATACAGTATCACTGACGTGAAAAACAGTAATATACATCAGTCTTTTTTTTGTGACACTAAAATACACCAGATAACAAGTTTCATCGTTATTTCAAGACCATCAAATAGTATTTGATTCACACAGCTACTTCTTCTGCACAGAATAGAGCCAAATGTTTTAGGCAGTTGCTGTGCTAGTTTCAGATGCTGCTGCTTCACCTTCCCAGAAGGTAGTTTTCTTCCCAGTTTTGGAAACGGTCTGCAGAACTGTGTCTGGCTGGACATTTCCCTTCACTACCACCTTCTGTTCCTTCAAATCAATGTCATATGATTCCACACCTGCGAATAAAGATCACCACTTATTATTCTTCAACATTGGAAGAGGAACTTTGGTTGGTTTACTGTCATTGCAATGACTTTAATCCAAATTAAGATTCCATCTCAGCATGTTTACTTCTATCATATTCCTTTACCACGGGACTCCATAGAAACAATTGGCTATGAAACTTGGATTATTTTCTTACATATATAATAGATTATAGCAAAAGGCTGTCAGTTTCTATGTAGAAACCACATCAAATTTTCAGCGTTACATTCTAATAACCAGCATTAACAGAGTCATTGACAACCTGAGCAGGGTATTTTTTATGATTACAAAGAATTAACTATAAACATGAAACACATACGATCAAACAATCACAATCCAACATGAAAGAGAAATAACGTTAAGAGAGAAAAGCGTTAACAAGAACTTTGAGCTATTTAACATTACTAATGACCTCAAAATGCTCTACTACTTAAGTCATGTAAGGGCACATAAAACACTCATAGTCATAGATAACACGGGAATACAGGATAGGGAAGGAAATAAAGTTCAGGAAGGAGCTTCAGAATCAAACAAACAGCTGACACATTTTTGCAACTGTTGAAATTTCTGAGAGAGGGAAACAGAGATATAAAAGATAATGAAACGTTGAATTGACATTTACAGAAATATAATGCAATGTATTTGTTGTGTTTGATATTAGAAGATAAGAAAGTATGGTAACCAATCCCAAGAGATAATGAGGAAAGAGGAAAGGTAATCTTAGAGGATAACTAAAGATATTCTTTATATGATATTTTAATATGTTCTATCAGAATTCAGAAACCAAAAACTTTTGAGAATTAAGATGTCACGCTGACAACATATCTGGACTCACAAAACTACAAAGTGGTTGTGTGAGAACCATTTTCATGTTGATATTGGGTATTAGAGAGAGTTTGCACTAACAGTTAATCAAAATGTTGCTAAATACAATATAATGGCAATTTCAATCCAAGGGATTTGACATACCATCCAATTTTCCTAGAACTCTCTTCACTGCTCCAACACATCCTTCACATGACATACCAACTTTGAGGACAACAGTCTGTAATCATAATGCGAAAAATTTCATATTAAGAGGGAGAAAAAGGAATAAAAAATCATCTTAATTCTTAAACCCCAATAACCACACATAAAAGAATACAATCAACTTTGAATTTAAGAAACACTATGATCAACTTAAGAAGAGGGAGGGAGGGGGAGTCTGCAAATACAAATTGAAAGCTACACCGACAAGCTTTAAAAGAAAAACAAAACAAACGTTTGAACACTAGTTCATCTGACCAAACTCTTTTAGATCCTTCAGACAGATCCTCTATACCTAGTAATAGTAACAAAAAAGAACAAACCACGCCATAATCTGAAAATTATTAGCAAATAAGAAAGGACCAATTGGATTTGAACTTTGACCAACAATAACAGACAACATTCTAATGAACTTTGACCAACAATAACAGACAACATTCTAATTCAACTATTCCTGAGCAGAGGAAGCAATCACATCCCTTAATTGTTAGAGCATATAATCAGGAATAAAGAGCTCAAAACAGAGATCTAGCATGCGCGTTATAAAGAAAAACAATGGTAGCTGAACAAGTAAGAAATTCTGCAATAGTTGACAGAGAAACCGATGGTTGATGAAAATCAAATGCATTTAATTTTCAGCCAATAGTGTTCTAATCCTTGCTCTAGTTTTAAGGGTTCCCAACCAAACACAGGAGTTCCGGATTTTTTCAAAAATCAAACAAATGATTCCAATAAATAATTGCAGATATAACAATTCAGAAATTCCTAGCTATGAAGTCCAGGTCAATCATCCAGAACAGCGAATCAGAAATTGTAAAAGCAAAATTGAGGGGAAAACGTGAGAAAAATAAAAGCAAAATTGCACCTGAGACATGGTTACGGGATGGACGAGAAAGGAAGAAATGAAATGAAATGATATGATTGGGGATTGGGGGAGTTAGATATATATAGGCAAAGCAAAAGCAAAGGTTTGAGAGAGAAAGGTCGAAAGACAACAACTTTGGGTGGCGTGAGGTGAGTTGGGTAAGGTTTCGTTGAATTGATTTATGCGAGGTCAAACCGACGCACTCGTATGCGATTACGTCAAATCACACATAAAAACATGGAGTACATTTTGTTAGTATAATTATTTTGGTCTTTTTTTTTTTTTAATCTTATAGCATAGTATGTTTGATTTAAGAAAGAGAGTAAAAAGTTAAATGATTTAAAAGATTTTGTTAGGATATTTATTAATGAATTGACAAATATATTATTATTTTAAAAAACATGTTAGAGTGTATTTAAATTATTTATATTTATTACTTATTATGTTAATCTTTGTATTTTGTATAAACATGTCCGTGTCTATGTATTTTTTGGCCTTAGAAAAATTTAATACGTGAGTCTTATCTAATTTTATTTTATTCTTTCACTTTTTTAAAAAAAATTATTAATTAAAATTTAATATTTAAGTAATATTTTCACATTTTATTTAATAGTAATTTATTATACTTTATTTTACAATATAAATGATCTCAAATTGAATCTAAAAAATAATGATTTTGATTTTATTAACAATGACAATAATTATAATTATTATTAATTATATTTTATAAACATTAGATGCATATAAAAGAATTAATTTTTTAATGTACTTTAATATTTCTAATAAGAAATTAATTTTTTTGTCAATTCATTAATAAATAT
>PYAF01003637.1:164389-182131 GCA_007407185.1 Glycine tomentella
AAAAATGTGTAATATCACTACTCTCATTTTCATCAAAATATACATCATATTTTTTTTATAAAATTTAATCACTATATTCATTTTAATATATTTTTTAATTTAAAGTAAATGAAAACTAATTTTTCTATAATTTTCAAATGAATTATAAACTTATCAAAATGATTTATAAATATCTATGTGTATATATATATATATATATTAATTTTTTTTAATTTTACTAACAAAATAAAATATATTACCTAATAATTTAAATTTAAATTATTTTTTATAAATATAATTTATATATATATATATAAAATTAAGAGTTTGGTGGGTCTTATCATTGCCACTGTAGTGTATATAAACAATATATTTAAAAACATCCAATCCTAGTATTAACGAATCTATGCATTAAATGTTCCTTCGTACATTATTTATTTCTTTAAATACTCCTTTTGATTTATTCTTTTGTCTGCTTTAGAAATGGTGATGGACTACATTGTACATTGCGTTTTTTTTATGCTAAAAAAAAATAGGGCAGCAAATTGAATTTTAGTGGAAAATTCAAATTGAGAACTTTTTTCTCCTCTTTTTCCTTCTTTCTTTTTCACTAAACCAATTTTATAATCGTGTAATTTTGATATTCCTATTTTACGCAATCCAGTTCCTTATAAAAAAATAGAAATATATGATTTTCTTATTTTTAAAATAAATGATTTTTTTTAACATTCAATATCAAGGCATTGAATATTAATAAAAAAGTTGACTACTAAATAGTTGATATGATATTATAATATTAGATTTTTTAATCATTAATGTTATTAGTAGAATATTTAATTTAATAAGAATTTAATTAAAAACTATTTAAATTATCCAAGAATTTATAATGGTTTAGTCTTTACTAAACAGAGTATAACAGATAGTATAAAATAATTTTATATTATTATTTATTCACAAATTATTATTTTATGACCTTTAAGATAATTAATATAAAAATTAATAAATATATATCATATATAATAAATTGTTATTAATAATCATGTAAAACTATTTTATAACTCTTTTTTCTTGATAAATTTTTTAAATTATAGTGAACTAGCCTACGATGTTATGTTTCCCAAACCTAATATTACAAGTAAATTTGGTTGGAAGCTAAAATTTTCTTCCAAAAGAACTGATTTTTATTGATGAAAAATGATCGTTATTATTCTCCCCGGTTTAAATATATATCATTTTGAAAATATATAAAATTATAATTTATTTATTGCTTTCAAAATCAAGAAAGCATTATGTTTTTCCAATTACTTTCTTATTTCTTGGCCTTTTCTATAATTAAAAGATTTTTTTTACTATACAGTAATCTTCTTATATAAAATGTTTTTATCACTAAATATATCTCTTATCTCTTATATAATACATATGAAAGTATATTAAGTGAGAATTTTTTTTATAAAAAAGGAGAATATTTAATTATAACCGATTAAATTAAAAATTAACAGATCAAATTTTGTCATGGATCCAGATATACTTCTTTTCATCGCGGATAAGTTTATTTTAGGCAACAAGGTTTATGGCTATGATCAACATTGATTCTGGCTACTTGTGTGACAAGGAACATATTGGAGGTAGAAATGATGTGTCCTCTTTTGTTGGGATAAATTAAGATCATTGATGCATTATTCACTTAATTTTCTATGATGAACATGAAAAGTATTCAAAATTGTTGGAATACAAATAAGATGTGAGAATTTATCTTAGAATTGTACTCCAATAAAGATCAATGTCATAAGAAACCTTGTTCCAAAACTTAAAAGAACTGATTGAGCATCAGACGTTGGAGATGCTCCCACATGCAATATTCATTTGACTTGGCATTTCCAACACACCGTTCACTGGGAGGACCATAAATAATAATTAATGTCAAGTCTGTATATATGAAAACATCACATTTAAAGTTTTACACAAATTGATTTATGCTCATTGACTCAATAACTCAATTGTAATATTTTAAATACTAGTATTTAAGGTTTTACAGAGCTAAGGATAAGACAATATAATTCCTTAAAGATTAAAGTTATTTCTCATTAAGTTTGCGGAGAGAAGAATACAACATCATATAGACTGCATACCAACCATTTTGAGAAAGGTGAGCTCCCTCCCAAAAAAATGAAAGCTCTGGTTTCTTACATAAACAATATTTCTTTTCTCCTTTCTCATCCACACTTCCACAAGAGTATTCCATACTCACTCCCTCACAACATGGTTGCAACGGATTCATCAATATTGGGTTTTCTGTACGAGTGAAGGAGATAGAAAAAACAAGTCATCATCAAGAGATTTTTTATTTTTCCTTTAAAAATGCAATCAGAAATAAAGGCATGGTCTCTATTATAACCATTTTGCTATGTCTTCTGTTTTCTATAAGAAAAAGAAGGTACTGCATAACTAAATCATCTAATGCTATCTATAATGATTAATAAATAAATGTACATGTGTGTATACACATAGTAAAAAAGATTAGACATGAGATGGAGTTCAAATTCTAAAACAACAAACTCGTAAGCATATATAAAGTTGACATTGGCATTGTTTAATTGAAACCTGAAAAACCTTTTGAAATATAAAATATTTTTGTTTTTCTTCCAATTTGACCCTTGAAAAAGCATAGTGAAAGCACAATAACTTACCAGAATGCCTTTTCTGCATAGTTGCAATTACAGAGAGGAAAGAGTTGTAAAGGTCTAGTGTCACAAACACTGGTTTTCCCAATTCCTTGTTTAGTTCTTGCACAATTTGGAGTAGCATTTGGCTGTGATTTTGGGAGATCAAGTTGAAAGGCTCAAGGCATTTCTCATATGAAGATGAACGGTTAACAAAGGCAAACACCCTATAGGCTCTAATAACCCGACAGCTATTTTATTTATTCCGAAGCTGTGGATGCGTCTAAGATTTAAAGACATTTGCCTGATAAGGATTGCAGTGAAAACTGGTATATCCTGGCACACACAAAAAATGTGAAAAAGATATATAGCAATGTGATATTCTATTAATTAAAAAGCATATATAGATTGAAGAAGATTTATATTTTTGGTGGATTTAGCGGAAGGGCTAAGAAATTTGGAAAACTGGTAAAAAAATTCTACATAATTCTAATTTAGTCAGTATCAGCGAACAAAATTAGAAGATTGCATCACCAAACAGTGCCAAAGATGTATGTAGACAAAATTAATTAGGTTAACCACTCACTTGTATGCTCCCATGTTTTCGTAGTAGAAATGTAGCATAGTCATTACCCGCAGCATTCACTAGAGCAACTGAGCTTTCAAGGTCAGCTTTAGTATAGACTTTTTGTTTGATTAGATTCTCAAATGAGTCAATTTGGACAGTCATGTTTGGTCCATCAACCAGAGTGTTGAAAATACCAGTCCCTCCATGAGCAAAGTTCATACCATATTGTAGTTCCGAGGAATTTCTAAATATATAAGGTGTGGGGGATTTTATTTTCAAATATGAGGCTGCGTGTACCATATCATGATATCAGTCACATAAAAGAAATGACCAAATTAAAATGAGGACAAAACTTACATACAATTATATACGTATTATTTGTATTGGTGTTGTTTGTATTATTTTCCAATTCAATTTGGAGTTTTACTTTGATAATATGTGAAATAAAGGTTTGCATTAAAGGTTATACATATTATCATGGTGAAACTTCAATTCTAGTCAGAAAACAACACCTATAAAACTGTGCGTAAGTTTTTTTTCTTAAAATAATTACACGATGCTCTAGAATCAGTAAGGTAAAACCTTTGGTCCAAAATTAGAAGTATTCTACATAGAGAGAAGAATTACCAATGTAATCGGTGAGGACACAACCATCAGAGAACCTTCCAGCAGGTTTACCGGGAAAAGTGTTTCCACTAGGAGGCTTATATGATGCTGAGTTCACCGAATTCCCTGTGTCAACATACGAGTCTCCAAAAACAAATAGTTTTACCTCATGTGACCGTTTAGCTCCTTCCACTTCTACAACAATGACATAGCTATACATATTAATATCAAGAACAAAAAAAAAAAATGAAATCCAAAGCTATCTATGTAACTTGATTGTGATGTAGCTCATAATGTGTACCGCTTAGAATGAAGAGAAGAAGAAGCAGAGTGATTACTGATGATACAGTTTGCTTCACCATTGATGATATGTGGAATGACACAATCGGGACAGGTATGAGTATGGATCGCTTGTTTACAAGTATCTAGAGATTTATGAGAGACTAACGTCAATCAGATTATGCCACTGCCATCTCTAGATTTTTGGTGCCATAAAGAAACTTAAGGCCTATCTAGTCAATGTAATTGTACCCACAACTTGACATTTTCGTTACGGTGGAACATTCTTGAACAAGAAGTAATCACAAGGGAAAATTTCTTTAATCCCTTTGAATACATGTTCTTTTACACAAAACTCTCAAAATTCAAAGAATCCTTTCACTCACACACTACCTCTACCAATGACTCTCAAATAAAATAAAGACTATTACTAATTAATTTACTATTGTTCAACAACTGGCTGTTGAAACAAACTGACGGGTCATCTGTACTCAACAATCTTCACCATGCACACTAGAATAGACCAAAGTTTACTATTGTTCAACGCCTACTAACTTTACATTCAATTTGTCAAGGGCACAATTTGAACTAATAGAACTGGTTTGGTAATCACATCTTTAATGAAATGCAATATGATGTTTGTAACATTTCAATCGAATCACACCAGAATGAAAAAGATCCAGAGACTGTGCATGTATGATACTGTACAACTGAGGATGACTTAAAAGAATTAATTAATACTACTTATATCAACAAGATGCATCTACTCTTCGTTAGTCCATCACTTAAGAACTTCATAGTTAAGCATATTTGGCTTGAAGTAGTAATGAGATGAGTGATCTTTTGGAAAGTTTCCCAAAAAGTATGTGAGTGAGGACAAAGTACACTAAAAAGTCTTATGTTGGTTTTCGGGGTCAGTTATTGATCCTAGAAGCAAAATAGCTGATTTTCGAGGTCTCGGAAAGGGCTATCTATAAAGGATTCTGACAGGTGAAGGGTTCTGATCAACAAAGTTTTTGAATGAAGTGTAATAGTGTGAGAGTCGTCGAGAAATCAAAAATTAGGGATGTTATAAATGGTATCAGAGCAAACCTCTCTCCCAGTATGGTGTGGTTCGATGATGAATTGGGCAAAAACTAGTGAACATGTAATACTTCGATTGAATCGCACCAGAATGAGAAGGATCCAGAGGCTGTGCAGGTATGAGACTGTATAACTGATGATGATTTAAAAAATTAACTGGTACTGCATATACCAACAAGATGTATCTACTTTTCAATAGTCCATCACTTAAGAACTTCATAGTTAAACGTGTTTGATTTAAAGTAATAATGAAAAGAATGATCTTTTGATAAGTTTTCCAAAAAACGTGTGAGTGATAACAAAACATGTTGAAAAGTTTTGTGTTAAATTGTGAGGTCATTCATTGATCCTAAAAGTAAACAAAACTAATAGAAATTGAAAATCAGATATAGCATAATGTTAACGTGTTTTTGTATGCTCATTAATATGGTGCATGCATAGGGTTCTTTCATAATAAGTGGGTTACCCTTTGATTATCACAGTGTGCACTTGAATGTATATGACTGCCTAGGCCTTTTATTTTATACTCATAATTGTATCTTCTTCTCACTAAATGGCTTGTTGAGCAGTCGCGGATCTACGTTCAAGGTTACTGACCCCCCTTAAATTTTCAAGATAAAACCAATATGCCTTATATACATGCTACTGGAAGTGCTCCAAAACTGAGACAGAGAAGTCAAGAACCAGGGAAAGTGCCATAGTCAATTATGGAAACGAAGAAACCATTCCCGTAACTGTATTGATTATTTTCTCTTAATATGCCCATTTATTGGGTTCGGTTTGAAAATGAGCCACAATGCAACTGAAATGAAAATTAAATGGTATGATAAAAGTTGGGTTCAGTTTAAATTAATAATAAAAAGTCTGATTCAAACAAATCCTATGTCCTTTCCAATTTGAATTAGTATATTAATAATTAAGTACAAAATTAAAAGAAATGGAGTTTTTGAAAAAGCTACCTGGAGTAGCTTATTTTTTAGCGTAGGTGAAGCTTTTTTACAAAATAATTCTTTGATTCTAGCAAATGACATTCATCTTTCTATTTATTTTTCTTTTATTGAAACCTATGGTCATTTATCTTTCCATTTCATCACAAAATCCGCTTAGCTTATTTTTCTTTTGCTTTTTTTAGAGGTAATTTTCTTTTGCTAGCCTTTTGCATTTATTTTATTTCGTTCAGTTTTAATATAAGACACTTTCAACCTAATCACATAAACTAATAAAAATAGTTAATTCAAATATTCTTAATAATTTTATTCTTGAAACAAGGAAAATCTATTGTTCTTTTAAATTATGATTTATAATTCATTGTTTATTTCTTTATATTATAGTTTATAATTATTTGTTTTTTTAAATTTTCTTAAAAAAAAAAATTCAGGAGCATTACTCTCTAACCCCACCACTAATTGTGTGGATTCCACTTGTGCCTCTCCTTAATTTTCTCTAACCCCACCACTAATTATGTGAATGTCACTTGTGCCTCTCCTTGATTATTTTTATGGATCCGTCACTATTGAGTACAAGTGGCACACTAGTTTGGTAACAATTGTTCATCATGTGACAACTTGTACATCCATTCTCATCATACTCACATA
Source organism: Glycine tomentella (assembly GCA_007407185.1). Lineage (NCBI taxonomy): Eukaryota > Viridiplantae > Streptophyta > Magnoliopsida > Fabales > Fabaceae > Glycine > Glycine tomentella. Next base: position 171,160 of record PYAF01003637.1, read on the forward strand.
CATGCATGCAAAGGACCCTTTTTTTTTTTTTTTTTTCATTTTCTGTTACTGAGATCTCTCAAACTCTAGCTCTTTCTTTCACTAATTTCACGTTGTATCTCACCATATATAAAAATTAATATTTCTCACTCTCCTTAATTACTGATAACTTTTTCTCATTGGACATTCTTTGGACACAATGATAATTATTTTGATTAAATATAAATCTACTATATATCTTATTTAAATTAAAATCTTTGTTATAAAAATGAGTTAGGAGTGGTAGTAATTATTTTGAATCCACTTCCTTATTATCTATTACGAAAATCGTAGGTAGTTAATTAATGATAATCATTTTGGATACGTTAATTTATTGTTTGATTATTAGTTTATTACAAAGACTTTGTCCTAAATAAAATAACTCCAATATAAAATACTAATAAGATTCACTAACTCGTCCATTAAGATTTGAAAATAAATTTTTATAATTTCAAAAAAGAATATATCTAATCTTTCCAGAATGCCTTGGTTTCGATCACTAGCTTTGATTAATTCCAAACAATTCATAAGTGTGGGGTCTATGTTTTTGAATTTTCTATGCAAATACGACATGGTATAATGGTTTTTTACTTCTTAAATCCTTTTTTTATTATCATACCTGATTTTATTTTTGTTTTGGCAGATATATATGTTTGTCATGAATTTAAGTTATTTTATTGGTTGCCAATTAATTTGTTAAGTGATATTATTTGGCAAAAGCTTACAAAAGTGTACAATTCAGGAAAAAAAAGCTTACAAGTGTACATTACACCACTTCCAGTTATGAACAAATTATCACTTATTTTAATCAGAAATTTCGAAACCTTAATGCCAGTTATTAGTATGCTCCCAAGAAAAGAAAAACAATTTATAATACTAATACCCCTCCATTCTTTTTTACAAGCAAACAAAGTTTAGTTATTTTTGTCTCAAATAAAAATACAACTTAATTATTTTTATCTTCTTTAATGAGATTATCCTAAAAATAGTACTCTTTATTTAATAGGGGGTTTGTACTTAATATCAAGTTTCAATAAAAATTAATTTAAAAATAAAAAGTATTTTAATTAAAAATAACACAATTTAATAAAATTAACTAATTTTTTAATAAGTATAAAATTATAATTTTTTAATTATAAAAGAGAATAAAGGGAGTACCATGTTACTATAGGACACCAAAGATATTTACACGAGTTTGTAACCAAATGTTGGATCATATATGCAATTAATAACTTTGAAGGATTGATAGATTATTTTTCATCATATGAAACTTATCCAAATACACTAATATTGATTAGAAGTTTTTTTCATGTAATAAGTTGGTCAAGAGTAGATTGCAATATTGTGTAGACTGCAAACCAACCATTTTGAGAAGGGTGAAGTGTGTCCCAAAAGAAAGAAAGTTTCGGGTTCTCACATAAACTGTATTTCTTTGATCCTTTGTCATCCACACTTCCACATGAATCTACCAAATTGTCTCCCTCACAGCATGGTTGCAACGGATTCATCAGTGTAGACTTTTCTGCATAATGTAGAAAGAAAAAAAATAAAAACTGTCATCATCTAGAAGTTTTCTTATAATTGTGCGATTAGATACTCAGTGCTTAACTTTGAAACAATCTATAGTCATAGTTTCTGATATTTCCATTATTCTATTATAATTTTTTTTTAAGAAAAAGAAAGTAATTGCTTGCCCAAAATCAACTAATGCTATCTATGATGACTAGCTAGAATGACAGGAAGAAGAAAAAAAAAAGATTGCATAATAACTAGACAAGTTCAAAATAACAAATTATTGTATGCATATATTGTTGAAAGTTAGCATCATTGAGATTTTATCATTATTTGACGCATTCATTTAATCATTTCAACAAACACACTGTTAGTCTTATTAATTAATTACGTAGGTCTAATCTTTGTTAGCATTTCCCACATAACCCAATAATAAAGATAAAAAAAGCATATGTCATATAATTTCTTGTTAGCATTTCTGTAGCTGACATGATTTAGGTATATAAAAAAAGATATTGCTAACGAATGTGCTATAACAGTATTGATTAAGAAGCTAAAACAAAAAAATATTTAGCTTGAAAATATTAGAAGAACACAAAAATAATTATAAATAATATAATTTTTTGTCTTTTAAAAAAATATTTTAATTTTTTTAATTAGTGTCCTAAGAGTACTGGTTAGTATTTTTCATAAAAATAATTCTTCAAAAAATAAATATTAAATGCTATCCTCTTCAATTTTATCAGTAGCGTGTTGAAATTCTATTTAAAGCACAATGAGAACCAACCTGCACGCTTTTTCTGCATAGTTTCAATTGCAGAGAGGAAGGAGTTGTAGAGGTCCAGTGTTATGAAAACTGATTTGTCTGCTGCTTCCTTGTTGAGTTCTTGCACAGCTTTGAGCAACATTTTGTTGTGATCTTCGGAGATCACGTTCAAAAGGCCAATGCAGTTCGTACGGAAAGATATCACATTTATCACAGGCAAACACCCAATTGGCTGTAATAACCCAACTGCTACCTTTTTTATCCCTAAGCTGTGAATGCGTTTAAGATTTACAGACATTTGCTTCACAAGGGATTCCATGAAGCCTGCTAAATCCTGCAAAAGCAAAACTAAAATATTATTGGCATCTGTATTACTATGTTATGTTATATTCGAAATAATGAGCATAGCTACATTTGGAAATGGACTAGTCTAGTTATAGAATAAGTTTTTGAGATTTGGGATTTCCTATTTAATCCCCAATCAATTTCCCTCTTAATGTCGGTTCATATCATAGTAAACTGATATTTATAATTGCGACTTAAGTACGATCCTGTTTTTTTATATAATTTTATCTTATTCTTACTTTTATTTCCAAATATTTGAGAAGGTTTTTATTGTTTTAATTAAATTAATAAAAATAATATAATTTTTTGTAATTATTTATAAAAAAATAGAAAATATTTCCTCCAACAAAAAAAATCCTTAATAAAACTATCTACTACAATTTGATTCGAATCACATAGCAAAATGAGACAATAGGAACACCAAACTTAGTCCCAAAATATAAACATAATTATTAGAATGACCACTTACAATAATGCGCCCAGTTTTTAATGCATTTGTATAATCATTACCACCGGCATTGACCAGAGCAATTGAGGATTCAAGATCATGTTTGGTATAGATATTTTGTTGGATTAGCTTCTCAAATGAGTCGATTTGGGCAGTCGCGTTTGGTCCATCAATTGAAGTACTGAAAATACCTGTCCCTCCATAAGCAAAGTTTATACCGTAGTGCAGATTAGAGGAATTTCTAAAAGTATATGGTGTGGGGGATTCAATTTTCAGAAAGGAAGCTGCAAGCAATTAGCATGATATCAGTGAAAATAAATGAATAAAAATAAATACTGTCCAAAATTAAAGAATTAAAATCACTTTTCTATTAGGTTTAATATATACTTACCCTATGTTTGGTTAGGAAGGAAAAAAATGGAAGGAAGAAAAATGGAAGGAAAATTTTAAAATTTGAATCAAAAGGAAAATGAAAGGAAGGAAAAATTAAAATTTTTGTAACTAAAAAATAACTTTTCTTTCCATTTTCTTTCTAAACAAATAGAAGAAAATGTTTCGTTAATCATGTTTTATTTTCTTCCGATTTCTTTCCTTTTATTTTCTCTCCGATCAGACGGACCCTTAATGTCATTTCACCCCTTGTCGTTTCCATCGCGGCTCTCTAATTACAACCTCAGTCATTTATCTTGAACAAGAATTGTAGAGTTTGTGTGGTGGAAGTGATAAAATGAACCATCCGATCCAATGCAAATTGCAAGTTATAGCGAACCAGGCCCAAAAAATCCAAATTCAATTTAATTAGGTCTCTAAAATAAAGTTCAAATTCTGCAAAAGTCTTTTTTTCAGAGATGGATTTGATGAATTGTAATTTGCGGATCAAATTCCTACGGAGTCCTGACTAGATCATACTAATAAGACTTAAGTTTAATTTAGACTCAAAATTTAAGCTCAAATCCTATATTTTATTAGGAGGATAAGAGTCTGTTTCATTTTGTTAATTACTTATATTGTTAGTCACATTAGTGTATAGATTATTTTGGATAAATTTTTTTAAAAGTATTTTAAAAAAATAAATAAAAAATTCAGATGAATTTTTTCATAAATAAAAATAAGATTTTTATTAGCTCATTTTTTAAAATTTACTAATATAGCTTTCATAAAAGATGAGATAATATCTACAAATGAACCAATAAAAAACTTATTTCAATTTATAAAGAAGTTCATTTCATTTTTTATTCTTACTTTTTTCTTCTAGAAATACTTTTAAAAAAATTTACAATCAAACATGTCATATATGTTAGACAACTTATAATCAGACTAACATGAAAAGAGATAGGAATGTGAGACAGGAATTTCAATCCATGTATAAGATGCGGCTTTCATTCAAGGGGTTTTATTTTCTACATTCATTTAGTATATAGGATATGGGGGCTAAGTGTTGGGGTATATTCATAGTCAAAAGTACTAAATATATAAAAATACTCAACAAATTATTATTGAAATAAAAACTTAATCTAATCAACTTTAAGCTAATATAATTTATTCCCATTGTTTCTTTTTAGATTTTCAATAATTTAATAGATACTGTAGATATTGAAAAATATTCATAGATATTCAAACTCACAAATACATAACTTGGTTACTGGTTTTTATGATGCTGATGGCACTGGTGATATTCAACAAGCTGAGATCATGGCTTTAATTCATGGTTTGAATTTGGCATGGAAGAAAGGGTATGATACCCCAACCGAAATATGGTTTGAATTTGGCACGGCTTTAGTTAGGTTGGTTGGTTTAAGTTCAATATGTATGATGTCCCATTAATCCAAATATGTCTTGCCAATGTGGTTCTTTAAATTTAAATTTGCATGCAGAGCAGAGAGAGTGAATTAAAGAAGTTAGTTAATTACCAACGTAATCAGTGATGATGCGACCGTCGCAGAATCTCCCTGCAGGGTTACCAGGAAAAGTGATTCCACTGGGGGGCTTGTATGCTTCTGAATGCACGAAATTCCCTGTGTCAACATAGGAGTCCCCAAAAACAAACAGTTTTACAGGGTTGCTGTTGTATACCCCATAAGACCTTTTAGCCCCTTCCACTTCTACAAAAACACATGTATATATATATAGCTCTAGTTACCAACCAATTATAAAATGAAAGGGGAATTCAATTTGATTACCTAGGATTTCAGAATGCATAACATACCTGTGAAAATGAAGAGGAGAAGAGAGATTATGAAGGGAATTAATTGCTTTGCCATTGATGAGCCCTGTCAGATTGGTGAGATTAACCTTCTTTGTGTTGGTTGAAAGGCAAGGGTAAGTATATATACTCCAAAAGAGGCAGAGACGGAAGTATTTATGTTATGAATTGGGGATCTTGGCCTTTCTAGTTTCTACCTTTTCTCTTAATCTTGATAATGATGTTTAAGTGGCATATAGCTAGTTTAACTATAGTAAAATAATAAAATAAAATAAAACTAATAATATCTTAGATCTTAAACAATTTATATTTTTGGTAACAAAATAATAATCTCTTAAATATTTTATATAACAAAATTTAAAATTTTATCTTTTAATGGAATTAAATATTTATTATAAGATATCAACTAACTCATCAAAATTATTTTATTCTATATGCATTAATTATTGGCAATTAATAACTAAGATACCTTTAATGTTATTTTGTTAGACATAAATTTTTACTCCCTCCCTTCCTTTTATCTGTCTTTTAACGTTTTTATGTAAAAATTACAAAATTCAATATTTTTTTTGTTGATCATAATAAAATAGTTATGATGCTTGCTATTATCTTTTTTTTATCATTTTTACTCCACAATAAATGAATATGATTATGTGTAAATTAATTAAAGATTAGATGGAAAGTAAGAATGTAATGGACAAAAGAATAATGAATGTTATCTTAAATTTTAAAATTGACAAATAAATAGAAACAAAAATATTTTTAAAAATCCGACAATTAAAAAATAAGATGTAGTAATATTTAATAATAGAGAAGTTTAATAACTTATCCAAAGGTAGACACGAGGTGATGCAATGGTTAAGTCTTCAATGACATGTGATGGTGTGGCGTCAATGGTAATATATTATATATGTATGACAAGCGTCTCCTATTGTTAGCTTGTGAGAGAGAAGTTGGAGAATGAGTAGTGGTTATAATACATTAATACCCGTTGAGAGATCATTTCTGTTACAATTTATATGTGAATACATATATTTCCATTCCCACTTTAATTTTAAAGAAATAACAATGATGAAAACATATAACAGGCATGCACCTAATTGTCAATTAACATAAGTAGAGATATTTATTATCACCTTTGAGAGATTTTCTTGCAGCCACACTACATCCAACAAAATAAGAAAAAGAGACAAAAGATAAGTGAATCAGGTCTCTTTTTCTTTTCTGAAGAACGGGACAGTGAAATATGGAGAGGACCCAACCGATCCTTGTCACCATGCATATATAATTAGTTGCTTATGTTAATAGGAACAACTCTAAGGGATTGAGCCTTTTGTAAGGTAATTCCAAATTTTTCTCCCATGTCCACATCTTGTGGTTTAATTTCATCTTCAAGCTGCCAATGAAAGGAGTTGATTAGAGAACCCAACATCAAAAGCAACATCCTAATAGCTAGGCTAATTCCAGGGCATATGCGCCTTCCAGCACCAAAGGGTGCAAGCTCAAAATTTTGACCTTTGATGTCAATGTTTGACCCCAAAAACCTCTCAGGTGAGAACAAAGTTGGATTTTCCCACAAGGTTGGGTCCCTACCGATAGTCCACACATTAATTAAAACTTGTGCATCCTTTGGGATGGTGAAGCCACACAAGTCCACGTCTCTTTCTGCCTTTCTAGGGAGTAACAAAGGAACCGGGGGGTGCAAACGGAAAGTCTCTTTTATGATTGCTTGCAAGTAAGGGAGTTTACCAATATCAGGTTCTTCAACTGGTTTACCTTTTCCTATCACTTCTTCCAGTTCTTTTTTTGCCCTTGACATGATCTTTGGGTTGAGTACTACCTCTGTCATTGCCCATTCAAGTGTTGAAGATGTAGTATCCGTGCCCCCAACAAACAGATCCTATAATTCATATATAGTTTCAAAGTGGGTGAGACTCATAGCAATAATGGTAATAATTACAGAAAAAAAAAAGTGGACATCCTTTGAAGATACATGTGTTACCACCTTAGTCTTTAAAAAACATTAATCACTAGATTATTTGTTTAAACTATAGTAATTTTTTTTCCACTAAGGACATTTCAAAACTGATAATCAAATTCTATATGCATGATCAGGAATCAAATTCCTAACACAACATGTTTATGACTAATTTAATCATCAATATTTTTAAAAGACTAGTGATGCATAAAATAAACACGGAAAGGAAAAAAAATATACATGTGCCAGGTGTTCAATGATTGTTTTGTCCATCATCTCGTTCTCTTTAGAAATGTCGAGCAAGGCATCCAACATGTCATTGTGCGTGTTAGAACCTTTGCTTTCCCTCAGCTTTAACCGTTTCCTAATCAAGCCATCGAAGATGTCCAACACCTTGGCGACATTCTTAGTTTGTTGCCTTTCCGCGCCTTGCAGGTCAATCCTCTTCAGCACAGGGAAATAATCTGGCATGTTTGGTGATCCATCAAGCTTTGTGATATTTGTCACCAAGTCCTTAAACTCTCCCGCGGTACGTTTAGACAGAACCAAATCCTCGGAGAAAATGGTGTTTGACAACAAATTCAATGTGGTCTTGAATGCTTGTCTTCCAACATCCACTGCTTCACCTATTTGGCAGCTCTTGTGCACGTCACTAAGGAGTTGCTGCACTATCTTGCGCCTCAAGTCTTGGCTTTCATCAAGAGTCTTGTGTGCAAATAGTTGGCCATTGCATATTTTTCTCATCTCTCTCCAAAGGGGTGAAACGGGTAAGAACGCTAGGCTATAGTGCTCGTGGTTCAGAACTGACACGGATTGTGGTATGGGACGGTTTGACAAAGATGCATCATGTGTTACAAGAACTTCTTTTGCCATGTCCGCAGAGGAGATGACTATAGTGGTTACTGTTCCTAGCTTGAGGCTCATCACAGGGCCATGAATCTTGGCAAGTTTGGCCATTGATTGGTGCGGAATTTGCCCAAGTTCAAGGAGGTTTCCAATTATTGGAAAGCGTGAAGGCCCTGGTGGAAGATTGTGTTTTTGTTTTCTGGTTGTTCTAGCAAGGAATGAACCAATGGTGGCACATGCCAACAGAAGAAGCAATGCACAAGTTACAAACTCCATGTTATTGGAGTGAATATTGGTGACAAAATGGGGAGGGAATTAATTAAGGAGAAGGATAATGGATCTCGTTGTTGCATAGACTATAGATACTTGGGAACTCATCTTGTATATATACTTGTCTCCACCAACAAAATAGAATAAAGTAATGCATGTTGTTATCTTTCCAAGTCAAATAAATGTCTGGTTGAACGAATTATACGTTGATTACTTATGGAATACTTACGTTTATGTCATCCATAAAGATAAAGGAAAAGCTTGATTAAACATATGAGATTAAAAAAAATTGTATAGATTAATAAATGGGTACTTATATTGAGCCTCTCCTCCTATAGAAAGAGTCATCGAACCAATTCAAAACCTACAATGTTCAGCTTAGCCCGATAATCAGTCTAAAAAAATGGCATTAATTTGAGTCTGTTTAGTTTACATGTCATTGATCAATAGTAAAAGAGTAAATCATATTGACGCTAATTGATGTTTCATGACACTGTATAAACTTCATCTAGTTTTTTAAGGTTTAAATAGGGTAGAAAAATTTGTGCAATCTCACAAAATTTTAGACAGCGTCTATGTATTTTACTTTAATAAAATCCACGATGGTTGTTCCCTTGGTAGACTGGTAATAATAATATGAGAGCAGTTAGACCTTCTTATTTTCCCATTGTGAAAAATAAAGACATCAATTAATATTATATAGTGTTTAGAATTATCGAAATATAGAGTTGATTTGATTTACTTAATTTGATTTAGAAATTATTTTTGAGGATCTGAATTGATGTAGAAACTGAATTTTCTCATGCATGTTTGGATTAATTAATGCCTTAAAAACGAACTATTAAAGTACATATAGTGGATTTTTAACACACTAGACTTTCTGTCAAAAAAACACACACAAACACTTGACTTGTTTCAAAAGACTTTAGCGTAGTTCCACTGGGAACTTTCTTGCTTTTTTCTTTTAATCAGGGACAGTAGACAAGCATTAGGAATTTTATTTTCCCAATTCCTATTTTTCATATTATCTTTTAATAGGGCCTTCCTATAATTTGAAAAGGACAGAGGGTAATAAAATCAAGTAAAATACTATTTTCCCCATATATAGAGAAAAAAATTGATTAGACTTGTGAATATAAATTGAGCCATTAAGTCAAAACCCAGACCGTTCAGATTAGCCAAATAATTAGTGCAAAGATCTCAGAAGAATTATACTTGAAAATAATATTACAAAATAACCTAATCTATGACAGGGATTCATTTGACTATGGACAGAGGAATCCTTATAAGTTATCAGTGTTGACTTTTGGCTATCAATTGTTGACTGACTTACATTGAAGCTCGCAATAAGAAGTCATAACTCATAATGCACGTTTCTTTTATCAAAACCCAAAATATGGTTTGTGAAAGAAGAGCATTTTTGCTGCATGTGAATGTGGGCTTAACCGCTTAAGGGTTAAAGTCTTAAACATGCTCCTCAATCGATGAACATAACAAGAAGACCATGTCATGTCAGAACTTGAAGAACCAATTTAAGAATCAATATAGAGAGAATAGAGATGCACCCTCTTACCGCGTGGAAATTAACTTCATTTTGTTAGAGTAATGAATTTGCATGGCCATTGACTTGGTCTCTAAGTGCATGTCATGATCTGAAAAGGGAATGCCTATCTGACATTGGAGCATCAATATCTTGTTTGTCAACTAAGTCTTCTTTTCTTTGAAAAAAAAAAATACACGGTTGATTAGAATGTATGAACCTGGTTAGACCAGATCAACAAAATTATTTTTTATTGAGTTAGATGAGACCCCAAAGATACTCCAAAGTCACCTCCACTCCACTCCATCTTCAAAGTCTTAAATATAATTAAGCGGCAATTAATGAATCCACAAGACAAAATTGAACTTGGGCATTTTCCAGGGTAAATGAATGCTTCAAAATTCTCTTCAACCATGATAGCTCTGCATACCCTCTTTTTGCTTCAAAATCTAAAAGACTGGGATTTAGGATGGTTGTCACTATGTTGGCTGAGAAAAAAGCAAAAAGTGTGTATTGGAATAAAAAATGTTATTGGCTTCGTTTGTTTAAATTTTTTTATTTAAGAAATGTTTTTAATAAAATAATTGTTTTCCTGGTATTTTATTTAAATTATTTGTGCTTAAAAAACAGATTATATTTTTTTTAATAAACAAATCTTATTTGCTTCTTAAGAAATCACTTTTTTAAATAATATTTTTTAGAAGCACTTTGGACTAGAACATATGTATTGCGCTCAAGCAAAATAAAGCCCATTTGGTTAAGATAAATATAAAAATAAGAAAAACAAAAACATTTATTTTTTTCACCCTTCTTTCTACTTATTTTTTTTAACCGTTATAATAAGATTTGAATTTAATACTGGGTGTAAACTAGTTAAATCTTTGTAAAAAAAAAAAATAGTTAAATCTTCTGTTGTTTGGTCAACCCAAATAGATTATCATCCTTAAAAAACACTATATAATGTCAGACATTTTTATATTATCATCAAATGGGAAACTATTATATATAGTAAGTGGTATGTTTATTTACTTTTATAATAATTATTT